>LN890947.1:596247-618656 GCA_900010015.1 Tuber aestivum | reverse complement strand
AATAGGAGTCAGCTGAGGGATTTCACATCACTCATAGCAATTAGTCACAAGGTTCGCGTGACGCATAAGTATGAGTTATGCTAGGTGAAGAGCTACTATATAATAGGTCACTAGAACCCATAGTATTAGCTCTTCATACGTTCTTCTTGTTTATTTCCTACTTTTAAGATTTTATCAATAAAACCTACCTTTATGCCGTTTAAACGTTAATATCACCTTAAGCGAAAAAAACTTTTTCTCGTCCCACAAACCACGCACGAGTCCTAAATAAAGCCTTAAGCAGATTAGGAGGAATAGGCGCGATAAGATACAAGGCGAAAGGACGTGACTATCGATATCGTGTAGGCATAGGCCTAAGAACTATTACCTCGTTTCAAGTAAGAAATGTTACCTGTCGCATTACTCACCCGACCGGTAGGATTCTTAACATCCGCTCAGGACATGAAAAGCATTCCGTAAACAGTTGGAGCATAGGCACGGAGGTGAGAACCTGAATCAGGATAAAAATCTTCTTACGTAGAATAACTTGGTGATCACCCCAAACCAAAGCAGTCCCTACCTGGATCAGGTTATCGATTTGATGTACAATCTGAACTACACAGACTACCAACAAGTTAAGGATAACTTCTGAGCATCAGAAATCTTGGGCATTCAAAATGCTCCACCCCCAAGGCCTCGATGATTACCTAGATTTGTTGTGGCAAGTTGGTCACAATCTTGAAGATGACAAGCGTTTTGGACATCTCATCGATAATAAACCCAAGAAGCCATGAGAGGGACGAGAAAAGGAAACTTCTAAGCCGTCGAGAATGTTTAAGAAGGAAGAGAAAGCTGCGGGTTGGAAGGACAATAAGACATGGAAGACCACTAATGCTGGCACTGGAAAGCAGGCAGGGACATCTGAATATCCTATTGCTCATAGAGACATCCCTGAGAACCTGACTGATAAATGACGCAACAACAAGCAATGCACTAAGTGTGGAAGAGAAGGACACTTCTGGAGGGAGTGTTTGGTAACCTCGCTTGTCATACATACTGTGAGGAACACCATGGGAGTGAAATGGTGACAACTAAAGGCGGAATCCTCTACTAGTGGCAATAAGCGACTTAAGCGCATACAAGCAACTTGGCCGCCGCTATCTGGCCTCAAACTTTTAGAAGCCAAGAAACCCTCACCTACTATGATAGAGGTTGACACAGGTGATGAACTAGGTAAGAACCTAATTCTATGAAGAAATAACTCCAGCTAATTTTCTAGATCAGTGAAGGTCTTGTAGAAAGTTGATGGTCGCTCAAGTAGAACGGATTTAGGATAAGAATCTATCTGCGATAACTAGCTCTTCAGTGCTGATAAAGTCTTTGACATAGGAATGTCGGAGAACTACCTCGTTAGGTAGATGTTACGGTCGCATGCGGTGTTTGGTTTTTCTTTTGGTTCTTGGGATTCAGTTGTTTTTTTTGGGTAGCTATTTTAATTCATGTTGGACATTTTTAGGGAAATTACTTTCAGGTTTTTCTTGGATTGAGCATTGTGCTCCAAGGGGTTGCTTCGGAAAATAGAAACTGTGCGACATTCATATCTGGCACAAAGATGCGCTGTTTGGTACTGGCTGACTGGATCTCTCTGGAGAGCAAATCGGATTTTTTGTCTTATATGGGTCGTTTGCCTTGTACTTTGGATTTGGTCTTGGGTTATTAGTTTGGAATAAAAGGTTATCTTTCAAGTTTACTTGAAAAGGGTTTAGTACCCGAAATCATGCTGGTGTGATAGTAAACAGTACTCCAATTCCTTTTTATTGATTATACTATTCTTGAAACCATTTACTGACCTATTGTGGCCGCTCTTGTGTCAAAAGGCAAGAAACTAGCAAGAATGAATACCAAGGGACAAAGCAAGAAGGCACAGCACTCCAGCCCACTTGAGCATAGTAAGTCTACTTACTTATGAGTGACACTAGACTGGCGCATAGGGTGTAGGCAAGTAAGTGCTGAAGCGTTATTGTTATTAGATAGTGGAGCGACTGGGCTTGTACTGAGTAGCTAATGGGTTAAGAGTACGCAAGCTCCATGTGTACGGAGAAAAATTCATATTCCAATACGTGATGCAAGTAGTAATGACATACCAGCATTGGGTCTTCATTACACCAAATCATTGGATCTGAAGATAGGCGATTACATAAATGGTATATGTTTCGAGGTACCAGACAGAGCTGCCACATGTGTTGATGGCTATCTACCTATGTCATGGTTAAAGGACCATAACTGTCACAGCCACCCCGGATGGTATAAGGAAGGCTCATTGGGCTTTTGGGTGCGTTTACCAGTTGTGGTTTCTTTGGTTGCGTTGTAGGATTTTCTTTGTATTATGATTGGGATTGGTTGCCGCACGATGGAAGATGGTGGAACCTGATGGAAGGATCGGGGCTGCGTGCGACACCAAGGACTTTCTTTTGTATTAGTGATCGTGGAGGATTTCCTATCTATCTAAGGGGGTGTGCCCCCTTATATTTTATGTTCTTTATGCAATCTGGTAATCTCTTTTGGACACCTGTACGTAGGGATTACACTCTCCTCTATCTCGCGTCCTCTTGAACCCCTGAACCCTGACCCTGAGCCCTTGAACCCCGAGCCTCGTACAACTTGCTTTGGTTGTACCTCTGCGCCTAGACCTCGCTTCCAGACTCCTGCCTGCCCTGATCGTGGTGTGCCTTCGGCTACCCGACCCTCAGACCCTGTCCGTTACAATAATTTAGACATCGATTGGAAAGTAGGATCACTGACCTGGCACACAGACTTTTGTAAGGTGAATTGCCTAACAAAGCAGAAGTGGTTAGTTTATATCACAGATGAAGAACTCTTAGCGGAAGATCCCAAAAATGTATATTTCCTCAGGACAGTACAGTTCTTGGATGATACAGGTGGAGATGTTACAGTCCAGCGTCTACTAGACTATAAGGATTTTAGAGACATGTTTAGTCAAGAAAGAATAGATACATTAGCAGAACATACAAAGTATGATCATAGAGTTGATTTAATTCTGGGAAGGATGCCTCCTTCAGGGCCTATCTATCGAATATCGGAGAAAGAGCGAAAAGCGCTCCGTGAGTTCATAAATGAGAGGTTATGGACAGGGAAGATAGAAAGATCTACTTCCGCATCCTTGGCCCCTATACTTTTTGTACCTAAACCAGATTGTACCCTGAGGTTAGTAATAGATTACTGAGGACTAAATAAGATCACGGTCAAGAACAGATATCCTCTCCGGTTGATGAATGAATTGCGAGAAAGGCTCTCCAAAGTTAGAGTATATAGTTTGATGGACCTAAAGAATGGATATTGGGGAGTCCGAATCGATGAGAACGCTAAGGATGATATCTACTCACATAAGGAACTCAAAGCCTTTCGTAGCGAGTTGGGATTATATGAGTTTGAGGTAATACCCTTTGGGTTATGTAATGCCTCCGTGTCACAAACTGTGATCAAGCAAGGCAGATTTCATATAGCTCGGAATTCCGAGCTATAAGTATGTTGGGATTTCACACGACGCACACTAGTGCACCATAGGTTATTATAATTACCTGTTCATGACTCACACTTGTCAGTTACACGATGTCATAATTTTTGTACATGACTCACTGGCAAATTATAAGTCATGGGTTTCATTCAGGTGACGTGAGTTGCGCAACTGACTTGGTTATTATGTTTTCGTTGGATTTAGGTACATTGCGCAGCAACACATAGGAGTCGCCTGATGGACTTCGCATGACTCATAGTTATGAGTCACAAGGTTCGCATGACACATAAGTATGAGTCATGCCAGGTGAAGAGCTACTATATAAAGGGTCACCAGGACCCCTAGTATTAGCTCTTCACATAATCTCTTGTTTATTTCCTACCCTTAAGTTTATCAATAAAACCTACCTTTGCGCTCTTTAAGATTTATCTTAAGAACCCAAGAATTGTCTTTCCTCCCCAACGAGAAAACTATTTCTCGTCCCACGACGAACGAATAAGTCCTAGAACGAGGACTTAAGAAGAAAGAGGAATAGATGCGATCAGATAGGAGTCAAAGGACTAGCCTATCAGTATCACGTAGGCATAGGTCTAAGAACTATTACTTCACCCCAGGTTAAAGATTGTTACCTGTCGCATTACTCACCCCCCGGGCAGGATTCTTAACACTCCGCTACTTTCCAGAATATGATCAATGACATATTTCGTGATATGCTGGGTGCAGGAGTCATTGCTTATATGGAGTATATCCTGATTTACTCACAGACAATAGCAGAACATGTTTCTCTGATCAGGCGCGTAATGGAAAAGTTGTGGAAGTATCCACTACGTACAAACCTAAAGAAGTCGTTCTTTCACAGGAGTGAAATAGAGTTCCTGGGCTATAGAATATCCATAAAGCGGACATCTATGACAATAAAGAAGGTGGATACCATCTTGGATTGGAAACTACCGACTAGCGTTGTGGAGTCCAAAGGTTTATGGACTTCGGCAATATCTATAAAAGGTTCATAGAAGGGTTTAGCAAAATAGAGAAACCTCTGACAGACCTTACTAAGAAGAATGTCCACTTTGATTGGACCCCGACATGTAAGGAAGCTTTTTTTGTGTTGAACCAGCCTTTTACCTTGGGACCAATCCTAGCACACTTCGCTCCTGTCCGCCAGACTAAGCTGGAGACGGATCCAAGCGACTTTGCATTAGGTGCCATACTGTCTCAGTTCTGTGAAGATGAGAAGTAGCACCCGGTGGTCTGTCATAGTAGCAAGTTCCACCCAGCTGAGATAGATTATGATGTACGTCATAAGGAAATGATTGCCATTGTGGCAGCATTCAAAGAATGGGAACATCTGTTGCGGTCATTTGAGTGTGAAATCTGGGTTTACACTGATCATAAGAATTTGGAGTACTTTATTAGTACGAAGACCCTTAACTGGCGGTAACATCACTGGGCAGAATTTCTGCAGCCGGTTAATTTCAAGGTAGTTTACTGTGAAGGAAGACTGAATACAAAGGCTGCTGCACTGTCAAGGCATGGAGACCACTGCTCCGAAGGGGGAAGTAATTCTCTATCAGAGACACTAAAGCTGTTTTTTCACCCCGGACAATAGATTGTGGGACAGGAGCGAGACCTCTTCCGTCCTCATTCATTTACTGTCTGTCTAGGCTACCGGTTGCAGTCAGTATTCTTGGATGCATTACAAGCTGCTGCGAAAAAGAATCCTACTTATATGAGGGACATGAAGGCTGTGTTGGCGGGAGACAAAGGAGTTGACTGCGATTTGACAATAGAAAGAGACTCTCTCATGTATAAGGATGTAATGGTAGAGCAAGACCTTCTCCTTTACAAGAATAGGTGGTACATTCCAGACTCGGAGGATCTGAAAGACAAGATCATGGAAGCTGAATATGACTCCTGTATCGCGGGACACTTTGGGACATACAAGATGGTAGGCAGGATTAGGGCTAACTGCTTTTGGCCCAAGATGGATGAGAGCATTTCAGATTACGTTTGTAAATGTGATGCCTGTTAACAGAATAAATCCATTAAGCATAAGAAATCTGGCTTCCTGGAACCTGTTGGAGTACCCTTGAGGCTATGGACGAATATCTCCCTGGACTTCATAGTAGCTCTACCAAAGTCAGAAGGGTATACCAAAATTTGGGTAATCATAGATAGATTTTCCAAGATGGCACACTTAATACCTTTGGCCACAGAAATCCTGATAAAGGATCTGGCCATGATATTCCTGCAGGAAGTTTGGCGGCTCCATGGGCTCCCAGAGTTTATTATCTCAGACCAAGATGGCCAATTCACATCCAAGTTTTGGATGAGCCTAATGCAATAGTTGTAATTAAAACTAAGGTTATTGACCGCTTTCTACCCTGAGCCTGATGGGCAGACTGAGCTGGTGAACCAGACCTTGGAATAGTACTTAAGAAATTACTATTCACATCAACAGGATGATTGGGTGTCGCTACTGCTTCTAGCAGAGTATGCCTACAATACATTCCCCTCCAAGTCCAAATTATCTGTGTTTCAGATCAACTATGGCTTTAACCCAAGGACCAATTGGTTTGGTACAGTTTCGGAGCGACAAGGTGTTCATCCCAGTAGCGGGGTGTTGGTAAAGAACTGGGAAAGTGGCTGGTAAGAAGTCCAAGATACACTCAAGCGAGCTCAAGAGAGACAACGGAAGTGGCAGGACCAAAAAAGGTTACCATCTCTGGAATATGTTACAGTGGAAGATGTGACAAATGGCAGTGCAAAGAAAGCTGATTGCGTGATGCTAAATCGAAAGAACATCCACACTAAGTGACCTATGGAGAAGTTGGACCACCAGATGTTTGCACCCTTGGTGATCAAACGTAAGGTAGGAAACCAAGCTTATGAACTCCAATTGCCTGCTCGCTGGTCAATCCACCCAGTATTCAATGTCGGACTCTTAGAACCTTATCGCGAGGACTCACGTGGTAGAGGAACTAAAGAAGTCCCAGTCCCCGAGATAGTAGACAATGAGCCCAGCTATGTTATCAAGGCAATTGTTGACAGTCAATGGTGCAGTAACATGAAAGCAAAATTTCCTAATCACTTTATGCTGTACCTAGTTTCATGGGAAGGCTATGGCAAGGAGGAGAACTCTGGGGAGCCATATGAGATTCTAGAGGACACTGGCTTACAAGATATGAAGGATTTCTACCATCAGTATCCCCATCAACCCAGAGACCATAGGGTTGAAGGTGAACTGAACCGAGAAAATAAAAGATGACGTTAGCGGACCGGGTAGGTCCTTAGAAGCAGAGTGGAGTGATGTAACAACCCTAGATTATACAGCTATGGTAACCTAAGTCTATGCCCATACATAAGACCAAGAGGTCGCGTAGTAGAGTAGGAAGGTCTACCGGCGGATGCCTAGGATATCTGATGGTCCGGGTATCCTGGAAGGATAGAAGGTACTTAAGGAACAGGTGTACCTAAGGAGCAGACATAAGGTGACCGTGTGCGCTTCACCCTATGGATCGGCTGGAGGCGGGGTGGGTTTACCTGGTCTAAGGCAGTCACGTTATCCTACCATAGAGACCAGTTTCATGTCAGTATGGGCATACATACTCAACCTTTGGGACACTATTACCCTACCTCCTGTCGGAAATATTGTAGGAGAGATTCCGTGAAAAATGTAGGGATTGTTTGTTACGCAGTGACAAGCGATGGGCACATGCTTGCATACTGATCAGAAGACTACAGGAGGAGCTATAGTGCTCCGAACATGCTGTAACTTGGCAGGATTATTCCTAACAGGTACTTACGGCCCGTGGGTTCGCCGCAGGCATCATGGGTCAAATCCATGGAGGTGGCATCTTACTAGTTAAATGGGATCATTAAAGACATGTCTATAACGCTGTATATGTCGCTGCCCTCTTTCCAACCTGAAGCTGTTTGCAGGGTATATGAGGGGGCCAAGGTAAGAAGGTCAGGTACCTTCTCCAACAAGAGCGAAGTAAAGCAAACAAAAACTGACAGAGTTAGTGTGAGCAATCCAGAAGGGTCCCAAGAGTTGTCCGGGGTAGTGCCGGAGACATTTGGGAAGGTTTTATGCTAATCAAGCCTACACGTGCCCCCCTGCCATAGGCTCTTTATGGGTTGTTGGAAGACTCTAATTTCATGATATTTATCACGCTGAGTAGTGTGCTGGGGGTAAGGGACCATGGGTAGTGCCGACAGGTCCCACCACTGACATAGCTCTCGATAGGAGCGTTGTAGACCCTGTAAGTTCAAAATCAAGAAAGCTAGAACTTAACTGGACGATACCTGATAGCTACAGGTGCTTGCATAGATCATAGCATATGGGAAGGGAGTCATTTAGTTAGCTTTCCAAGGAGTCTCGACAGTTAGCCACTGATGAGACACTAATGTGTAGAGGTTTTCACTCTGGTAAGTCTGTTGGTAAATACCTCACATGAACTGATGTGCATATGGAAGATTTCTGCTACAGTGTGCTGACACCTTAGGTCCTTTGGGGACGCTGTAATGGTGCCGACAACTCTTACAGAGAAGGGTATCCTCATGTTGGTTGGAGCGACCTGACGGGGCAGTTTTTGGTATAAGTTTGACTACTTGAAGCTTATGCGAGAACTCTCCTGCGCCGACACAATCAACATCCTCTCGCGAGACTTTAATTGTAATATGCCAGAGCTTAACAATATCAAGTTTTACTGTTCTCTTTTATTCTTTAGACTTCATAAGAGTTGTGTTTAAGAGATTCAAAGTTTGGTGTGGTCGCATCCTTGGGAACCAGCTACCTGAGAGAGCCTCCATTACTACAGGCAGATAGTAAAGCTGTAGTGGAGTTTCAGACAAGCAGGTGCTATCTCAGTCAAGATAGGGCTTAATTTGAGATTGGAGAAGGAAAGCAGAACTTGTACTACCTGGACAAGGATGATAAAATAGTAACAACCCTCAAGGAAGGAGCAAAGATAGGCTAAATTACCAATTCACCTACCCTTGGTAACAGGAGCTGGCACTCTGTAACTTAGTTTGTTTTATGTTTTATTTTAAGTATCTGTTGATGCCTAGTTTATTTTATGTTTTATTTCAACTATCGGTTGATACTTGGTTCATCAGCAAAAATAAAAGTTTGCATCCTGTGCAGCCTATGTATTAGACACACAGAACTCACAGGACGCAAACTACGACTCGGGATGCAATAGTTCTTGGCGCCAGCAGTTTGGACACAACGGAGTACTCTCAAGAATTCTCTGGATGCAACCAGATGTACCAGTCATTCTCAGAATACAAGTAAGTACTGTAACCAGAACTGGAGTTCAGTCCGTTCGGTTCAAGGATTTCTTTTATGTCTTCTTTTATTTGTGGTTTCGAGTATCCTTTGATACTTAGTTTGTTTTACTTGTGGTTTCGAGTATCCTTTGATACTCAGTTTCTTTTATTTGTAGTTTTGAGTATCCTTTGATACTCAGTTGGTTTTATTTGTGGTTTCAAATATCCTTTGAGACTCTGTTTGTTTTACTTGTGGTTTCGGGTATCCTTTGATACTTAGGTTGTTTTATGGCTTCATTGAGTATGATTTGGAAATCCATCCATGCAGGACATGGATGAAGTTTTGTATTTAAAGACTGCTGATTCCCTCAGAGGAATAGCAGACTTCGACAGACCGGGTATTTCTGATATACTTGGTTGAACAGTTACCTCTTCAAGTCAGTATTCTTTATATCTTTTTCTCAGAGCCTCCCTTAGCACAGTACGCCCATAGGTTGTAGATCAACTTGTACGCATCTCCTATTGGACCTGGAAGCATGATTAGCACCCAGGTGGGAACAAGTTACAAGTACTTCCAAATTTTCAGGATACATACCAGGGCTAGACCTTGTAACCTAAGTCACATATCTATATTCAAGTTGTGAAAGTGTCAAAATAAAGATTATTTGTTTTCATATTGGTTCTATAATACATAGTACAGAAAGAAAAGCAGCATGGCCACTAGTTAGTAAATGATACCAGCTACATCCTCGATGATACCACTACGGGTATTAGTGCTAGATAGATGTACAATCGAGCGTTGGAAGGTGAGCATCAAGTACAACTGGGGCCGGGAGTTTTAGTGGCTGCACTGATAGAGTGCCCAAGGAATCAGGTGTCATAGTCAGCACTCTGGCAGAACTCCAACCAGCGTAAAGACTACTTCTATAATACTGTTAGGCGGCAGCCAATGCTAAGTCAGGCGAATTGTAACTGGGGCCAATTAAGTTTCTCGGAGAGTGGTCAAGCAAGCTTGTAACAAAAGTAGGTATCAAAGTATAACGAATATATTGATAAGATCTCTTGTCCGTTCGCTGATGATTCTGAAAGCTAAGGAGGCACCTCGATATTTATATTCTGCGTCTGGGTGGTCGCGGGCTACATCTATCTTATACCAAATAATGTACCCTTTCCATTTTCCTACCCTTACTTCCGTGATCGGCATCTGTTTGACCCTGATAATCTTTGTGTCTTGCTCGGACTACGGTCTCCATGCGTTGTCATGTTTCCGTGAGGGCGTTTGAAACCTCTCCGGCGAAAACGCATGATTCCTTCGTCTTGGAGGTTTAAGTACAAACGAGTGGTCTCGCTTCGAGCCAACTCGCTGTCCTCCCAACTCTGACTGGAGTGATCAGCTCCGTCGAGAGACTTATCAATGCACCGTTGACTTCGCAACTTGACTGCATCAACATTGAGGACTTTCCGCCACGATCGGACTAGTCAACGTCGTAGGAAAGTCCCTCAACCATAGATAGGCCTCCGGTTGGCGCTATACTATGTGAGCGTTAGACTGGGCCCCGTGCCTCGTCCATACGGGCACGTCCCGATAACTCATTGGACTGTTGGTGATTTCGTCCCAACACTTTCTGTCCATGTCTGCGATGGTCAATCTCGCTTGGCTCGTAGCTCCGTGGTTACCCGTCCGATTGACTCCGTTCCACTTTTCAGACGCGGCCTGAGGTCCCCTCTTATATATCCTGCGAACAGCCTGCGGTCGGACGGACGGCGACGACGTATATGGTGTTATGAAGCATGCTTCGTTTCAACCGGTTTATACTGTCGGGACACCACATTCCGGCGACTCTACTACTGCGCGCAGGGCGAACGGCGGGGCCGGAGGGGGGTGTTGGCCATGTATTTTTCGCGGTTTTTCAGGAGGTCTGTGCGCGGGGAAGGTCTGTGTGTTCATATGTGTAACAAATACATTGTAACTCCACTGATGATGGTGCCAGGTAGATGTCCTGGGTACTGTTGGAAAGCTGGCATCGAGGCAACCTGGGCCTCTGAGTATCAGATACTGCACCCTAAGTAGGCCTGGGGAATCTGGCATCAAATCAGTACTCTGCTCCAGATCAGGCAGAGTAAAGACCACTTTCATAACTGTAGCTCCACCAATATTGGTGCCGGGTAGACGTCCCGGGTACCATTGGCAAGCTGGTATTGCATAGAATCAGGCTGCCGAGTATGTGATACTGCGCCCTAACGAGAGCTGGGGAATCTGGCATCAAATCAGTACTCTACTAGAAATCCTCCAGGGTCAAGAACACTTTCATACCAGACTGTAACTCTGCTAATAGTGGAGCTGGGTAGACGTGCTGAGTATTATTGGAAGGCTGGCGTCGAGGTGAACTGAGCCTCTGAGTATGAGATGCTGTGCCCTAAGGAGCCCTAGGGAATCTAGCAGCAAATCAGTACTCTGCCAGAAATCCGCCAGGGAAAAGACCACTTTCATAACTGTAACTCTACCAGTATTAGTGCAGGGAAGATATCCTCGGTACTGTTGGAAAGCTGATGTCGAGTAGAATCAGGCCGCCGAGTATGAGACACTGCGCCCTAAGGACACCTGGGGAATCTGGCATCAAATCACCACTCCACCAGAAATCCATCAGGGTAAAGAACACTTTTATAACAGACTGTAACTACGCCAATATGGGTGCCGGGTAGACATCCTGGGTACCGGTGGACAGCTGGCGCTCGGGTGAACTGGGCCTCAGAGTATGGGATGCTGCGGCCTAAGGGGACCCAGGGAATCTGGCATCAAATCAGTACTCTGCCAGAAATCTGCCAGGGTAAAGACCACTTCGATAACTGCAACTCTACCAATATTAGCGCCAGGTAGATGTCCTGGGTACTGTTGGAAGGCCGACATCGAGTACAATCAGGCTGCCAAGTATGAGATGCTGTGCCCTAAGGGCACCTGGGGAATCTGGCATCAAATGAGCACTCTACCAGAAATCTACGAAGGTGAACAACACTTTCATAACAGACTGTAACTCTGCCAATATTAGTACCGGGTAGACGTCCTGGGTTCGGTTGGAAAGGTGATATTGTAATGGGGGCTCCCTTAGGTAGATGGTTCCTAAGGATGCGACTCCACCAAACTTAGAATCTCTTGAACACAACTCTTGTAAAGTGTAAAGAATAAAAGTAAATGGTAAAACTTAATATTGTTTAGTTCTGGCTTATCTCAATTAAAGTCTCTCAAGAGGATGTTGATTGTGTTGGGGCAGGAGAGTTCTCATATAAGCTTCAAGTAGTCAGACTTATACCTAAAACTCCCACATCAGGTTGCCCCGACTAACATGAGTATGCCCTTCTCTGTACGGATTGCTGGCACTATCACTGCCTCCCCAAAGGACCTGAGGTGTCAGCGCACTCTAGTAGAAATCTCCCATATGTACATCAGTTCCTACGAGGTGTTTACCAATGCACCTGCCAGAGTGAAAACCTCTCAACATCATTGTCTAGTCAGTATCTAACTGTTGAGGCTACTAGGAAAGCTAAGTAAATGACTCTCTTCCCATGTGCTATGACCTATACAAGCACTCATAGACATCAGCTGTGCTCTGGTTAAGTTCTATCTTTCTTCATAGCCAACTTACGGGGTCTACGATGGTCGCACCGAGAGCTGTGTCTGTGGCGGGACCCGTGAGCGCTACCCATAGTCCCTTACCCCCGGCACACCACTCACCATGATATGTATCATGCTATTAGAGTCTTCTAACAACCCATAAAGAGCTTAAGGCAAAGGGGCATGTGTAGGCTTGATTGGTCTAAAACCCTCCCAGATGTTTGCCGCACTACCCGGGACTACTCTGGGGACACTTCCGGATATCTTAGGCTAACTCGATCAGTTTTGGTCTTCTTTACTCTGTTCTTTTTTGGAGAAGGTACCTGACCTTCTCACCTTGGCCCCGTTATATATCCTACCAACAGCCTGTGGTCGGATGGATGGTAGCGATCTATACAGTGTTATGCCTCAGCAAAAATTATTCCTGTATCAGGTGCACGCGCAGTGCGTCCTGATGCAAGTAGGTAGAATTGTGCATCCTGTGCATCCTGTGCATCTGGGGCTCAGGGGACGGGTCTGGTTGCGTCCTGTACGTCTGGTAGTTGGGCGCCAAGCCAGGTTACGTCCTAGTGATTCTGCTAGGAAGCGTCACATCCAGATTAAATCCTAAGTAAGCAATGCCGACTACTACTAGTAGTTACCATCCTGAGATTGCGAGTGATAAACACAGCTGCGAGTCGCTCCCCCTTAACCTCCCCCCTACCGCCTCCTCCCTACCAGCTCTGCCCCTACCAGCTCCCCTGCATTCCGGACTTAGTTGTTTACTTGGCCTGATTTGCCATGTTAGTGAGCATCTTGTTAATTGCTGCCTTTGACGCGTGATTCCTTGGGTGTCCTTCAGGCCCGGCATCTCATATTCAGTGGTCTGGTTCTACTCGACGCCAGCTTTCCAACGGTACCTCGGATGCCTATCCGGCACCAAGATTGGTAGAGTTACAGCCTGTTATGAAAGTGGTCTTTACCCTAGCAGAGTTCTGGCGGAGTGCTGAATTTGACGCCAGATTGCCTGGGCGTCCTTTGGATGCAGCACCTGTAACTGGGCGCCTTGATTCTACGCGAGGCCAGCTTTCCAACAGTACCTTGGATGTCTACCCAGAACCACTGTTGATAGAGAGACAGCCTGTTAGCCGGAGCAAAGGGGTATGGATCCTGCCGGAGTTCTGTGAGAGTGCTGACCTTGACACTAGATTGCCTGGGTGCCCTTTGCATGCAGTATTTGATACGCATCATCCTGATTTGAAACGACGCCAGCCTTCCAACGGTACCTCGGACGTCTACCCGGTGCCCATATTCGTAGAGTTACAGCCTGTTATGTAAGTGGTCTTTATCCTGGCAGAGTTCTGGCGGAGTGCTGACTTTGACGCCAGATTGCCCGGGGGTCCATGAGATGTAGCGTTTGATATGCGGTGCCCTGATTCTACATGATGCCAGCTGTCCAACGGTATCTATACTCGGTGGCCTAGTTCAGCTCGACACCAGCGTTCCAATGGTACCTCGGATGTCTACCCAGCGCCAATATTAGGAGAGCTACAGCCTGTTAAGAAGTGGTTTTTACCCTGGCTTAGCTGTGGCAGAGTGCTAGGTTTGACACCAGATTGCCCGGGTTTCCTTTAGAGCCAGCATCCGATACTCGGTGTCCTGATTCTACACGACGCCAGCTGTCTAATGGTACCTTGGATGTCTACCGGGCTCCAATATTGGTAGAGCTTCAGGCTGTTATGGAAGTGGTCTTTACCCTGGCCGAGTTTTGGCTAAGTTCTGGTAAAGTGCTGACTTTGATGACAGATTGCCCGGGTGTGCTTTGTCCCTAGCATCTAGGACTCGGTAGTCTAGCTCTAATGGATGCCAGCCTTCCAACGGTACCTTGGACGTCTACTCGGCGCCAATATTAGTAGACCTACAGCCTGTTATAAAAGTAGTCTTTACCCTACCGGAGTTTTGGCTGAGTACTGGTAGAGTGCTGAGTTTGATGCCAGATTGCACGGGCGTCAGTTACCCCCAGTGTCTGGGACTCAATGACCTGGTTCCACTCGACACCAGCTTTCCAACAGCCCCTTGGATGTCTACCCGGCGCCAATATTGGTACAGCTACAGCCAGTTATAGAAGTGGTCTTAGCCCTGGCGGAGTTTTGGCTGAGTTCTGGTAGTGTGCTGAATGTGATAACAGATTGCTCGCGTGTGCTTTACCCCCAGCGTCTGAGACTAAGCGGCCTGGTTCTACTCAACACCAGCCTTCCAATGGTATCTTGGACGTCTACCTGGCACCAATATTGGTAGAGCTACAGCCTGTCATGGAAATAGTCTTTATGCTGGCGGAGTTTTGGCTGAGTTCTGGTGGAGTGCTGACTTTGATGACAGATTGCTCGGGCGTGCTTTGTCCCCAGCATCTGAGACTGGGTGGTTTAGTTCTACTCGACGCCAGACTTCCAACGGTACCTTGGACGCCCACCCAGCACCAATATTGGTAGACCTACACCCTATTATAAAAGTGGTCTTTACCATGACGGAGATTTGGCTGAGTTCTGGTGGAGTGCTGACTTTTGTTGAATTTTCTAATTCGTTTCATATGTATATTCTCCTGGATAATATCGTATATTCCTCTACTTAGTAGTATTTCTAGTTCACGAATATTACTACAGCTGAGTATGTATTACGTATATTTCATTGATATTTCATGATACGATTAGGGGATTATGGCGTGCTTTTCTTATCTGGTGTTCGGGTTTATTTCTTACATTTTATGCATCATCATGCATGGTCATCGGTCATTTGATTTACAATTATATTCTAATTATCCGTTCACACCACCTCAGATTTACGCATGTTTTATGGGATTTCCTTGGCAGTTCTTTAGGGTCAAACACGTTCGCACTTATGTTTTTCCTACTTATGTTACGGTCAAACACGTCGATACTTATGTTTTCCCTTACATTTCCTCTTAGTTATGCAAAGGATGCACACCTGTATAAATAGGGGTTACCACCCATCTCGCTTAAGAGAATTAAGGACAAGAACTACAACCAATCTACCTTCATACAAAATACCTCCTCGATTAGCGTGCCCGCAGTATACTCTTAGTACTGTGTCGTACTTTTGTACAAAGTTATTAAGATAGTGCCGTACCCACACATTTGAACAACCTTGACGCCAGATTGCGCAGGCTTGGTTTGCCCCCAGCGTCTGGGGGTCGGTGGCCAGGTTCCACTTGACACCAGCCTTCCAACCATACCCGGGACGTCTCCCGGGTGTCTATACTGGTGGAGGTACAGCCTGTTATGAAAGTAGTCTTTACCCTGGTGGAGCGCTGATTTTGATGTCCGATTGCCTAGGCATCCTTTGGGTCCAGGTTCTAAGACTCAGCAGCTGGAATCTACTCGACGCCAGCTTCCCAACGGTCCTGCAGAAGTCTTCCTAGCGCCAATATTGGTGCAGTTATCTCCTGTCAGGTAAGTGGTTTGGGCCAGCTTCATAGCAAAGAGTTAGTAAGGGGGGGGGGTTCTTTCTTTCTGTATCATGGATTAAAGAACCGACTTGAATATAATGAGAAATACTATTTATGTGAAAGATTTCAGAATCTACATATGTGACCTGGGTCACAAGGTCTAATTCTGGTATTGCAGTAGTCCTTGCTTGTATTCTGGCTTTATCCTGAATTCTGCCACCAAGGCTCGCTTGCATTCTGGCTGCATCCTCTGTTGTGGCACCAAGGGTCGCTTGCGTTCTGGCTGCGTCCTGAGTTCTGGCGCCAATGACCGTTGCGTCCTGACATTAGGTAGCTGCCGTCTTGCGTTCTGATTAACGGTTTGCGTCCTTTGCATCCTGTGCGTCTGACGCACAGGACGCACAGGACGCATGCTTTTATTTTTGCTGATGTGGACATGTCTTCGATGATTTCATTTAACTAGTAAGATGGTAACTCCATCCATTTTGGCCAATGACGCCCAGGGCGAGCCCTGGGCCAGCAGGTACCTGTTAGGAATAATCCTGCCAAGTTACCGCATGTTTGGAGCACTCTGGCTCCTCCCATAATATTGCCATTAGTATGCAAGCAAGTTCCCATCGATCTTTATTGGGAAAGAAATAATCCTAACACTTTGCAGAATCTCTCTGAGAACATTTCCCACAGACGGTAGGGAAGTAGTATCCCAAAGGTAGGATAAATATGTCCGTGGTGATACGAAACCCGTCTCGCTGCTAGGATAACGTGACTTCCTTACATGTGGTAAACTCGGCCGACCTTCCAACCTATGCTTAGGCCGTAGTGGACATACTCACCTTACTTCCACCATGTAGTTACACCTATTCCTTAAGTACATTTTGTTCTTTGGGATACCCACATCATCAGATATCCTGTCGACATGAGCTCACATGCCTGCCTTATCTACTACTGGCATATAACCTCCTAGTCTTATGTATGGGCGTAGACTTATATTGCCATAGCTCTATACCTTAGAGTTGTTAAAGATGTCGAGTAGAATCAGGCCACTGAGTATGAGATACTGCGCCCCAAGGACACCCGGGGAATCTGGCATCAAATCAGCACTCCACCAGAAATCTACCAGGTTAAAGAACACTTTCATAACAGACTATAACTCCCCCAATATTCATACCGGGCAGACGTGCTAGGTACCATTGGAAAGCTAGCATCAAGTGGAATCAGGCCACCAAGTATGAGCTGCTGTGCCCTAAGAGGACCTGCACGATCTGGCGTCAAAATCAGTAATCTGACAGAACTCTGCCAGAACTTGGCCAGGGTGAAGACCACTTTCAGGACAGACTGTAATGCTATCAATATTGGTATCGGGTAGACATCCTGGGTACCATTCGAAGGCTGGCATCGACTAGGATCCCGCTACCGACTATGAGATGCTGTGCCCTCCAGACACCCCGGAAATCTGGCGTCAAATCTTCACACCACCAGAAATCCGCTAGGGTAAAGACAACTTTCATCACAGACTGTAGCTCTGCGAATATTGGCGCTGAATAGACGTGCTGGGCACCATTGGAAGGCTGGCGTCGCGTAGCATCAGACCAGTAAGCATGAGATGCTACGCCCAAAAAATGCTCACTGAATATCTTGTCAAACTCAGTACTTAGCTTGTACAACCTGGCTGACTGTAACGACCCTACGTTATAGAGCTATGGGAACCTAAGTCTACGCCCATACATAAGCCAAAAGGTATCATGGTAGACTAGGCGGGGATGCTTGAGCATGTCAGGGAGATACCCGATGGTCCGGGTATCCCGAAGACCAAAAGGTATGGTGCAAGAATGAATAAGTGTGTACTATGTGGCACAGTAAATACAATAGTGGCTGTGTAAAATGCAACAGTGGCTGTGCAAACAAAAATTTGTCAAGCTTATCAGTGATAGCCGGAATACACTTTTATCTACTGCTAAGAATTATCATTATTTATTAGTTCACTTCTACTAAATGTAATTATTTCAATTATAATTTATTAGTTCACTTCTACTAAATATAATCATTTCAATTATAATTGAATAGAGATTTACGTTCAGTAAGTGGCCCCTCCTTAATCACTATCTCTGATAGAGTCAAGGCTTGAGTAATATGAGAATCTGCTTTAAGTTTTTTAGGTCAACCTCCAAGACGACCAGCGGTCTGGCTTTGTTGTCTTCCTTTTTTGATTCCAGCCATGTTGATTTTATTGCTCTTTGTTGCTATATGTGTTGTCCTGCTAGTATTTTTTTCTTATTCTTTATACCTGGCATAAATTATATCCAAGATCACCAGATTAGTCATCTTTTAATATTGCATTCTGATGCCAAGACCAGAAATCTACACCAAAATCTTGAGCTTTTTAAATCAGGATACCATTCATTCTACTTGCTTTTACATTATAAAAAAACCGTACTTTTATTCTGCTTTACTTGGTCTATATTTCTACAGTTTTTTTATATTTTCTGAACTATTATTTGATAGGTTATGTGCCATTAAAAACATCCTAAAATGAGGTACACACTTATTCGTTCTTGCATCATACTTAAGAAATAGGTGTACCTAAGTAGTGAAAGTAACGTGACCACATCGGTTTTGGCCTAAGAATAGGTCGGAAGGCTGCGTGAGTTTACCCAGTCTAGGTAAGTCACGTTACCCTGCCATGGGGACCAGTTTCGTGTCACCATGGACATGCTTAGCCTACCTTGGGACACTATTACCCTACCTTCCGTCGGAAACGTTCTCTGAAAGATTCCGTGTAATGTTAGGATTCTTTGTTATGCAATTATGATCGATGGGCACCTGCTTGCACATTGATCGGAAGACTACGGGAGGAGCTAAAGTGCTCTGAACATGCTGTAACTTGGCAGAATTATGCCCAACAGGTACCTGCGGCCCCAGGGTTTGCCCCGGGTGTCAGGGGCCAAAATGGTCAAAGTTGCCGTCTTACTAGTTAAATGGAATCATTGAAGACATGTCCATAACATTGTATACGTCGCTGCCGTCCGTCCGACCGGAAGCTGTTCGCAGGATATGAAAGGGGCCAAGGTGAGAAGGTCAGGTACCTTCCCCAAAAAAGAACGGAGTAAAACGGACCAAAACTGACGTTGTTAGCGTGAGCTATCTGGAAGGGTCCCCAGAGTAGGCCTGGGGAGCAAGACAACAAGTGTCCCTTTGCCGTAGGCTCTTTGTGGGTTGTTCGAAGACTCTAATAGCATGATACTTATCACATTGAGTGGTGTGCCGGAGGTAAGGGACCATGGGTAGCGCCCACGGGTCCCGCCACCGACACAGCTCTACGTGGGAGGGTTGTAGACCCTATATGTTCGCAATCAAGGAAGATAGAACTTAACCGGAGAACACCTGGGGTCTACGGGTGCTTGCATGGTTCATAGCACATGGGTAGAGAGTCATTTAGTTAGCTTTCCTAGGAGTCTCGACAGTTAGCCACTGATGAGACACCGATGCGCAGAGGTTTTCACTCCGGCAGGTATATTGGTAAACACCTCGCAGGAACTGATATGCATATAGGAAATTGTGCTAGAGTACGCTGACACCTTAAGCCCTTCGGGGATGCGGTAATGGTGCCGGCAACCCTTACGGAGAAGGGTATGCTCATGTTGGTCGGAGCAACCTGATGGGGGAGTTTTGGTATAAGTCTGACTACTTGAAGCTTATATGAGAACTCTCCTGCCCTGATAGAATCAACATCCTCTCGAGAGACTTTAATTGAGATAAGCCAGAGCTTAACGATATTAAGTTTTACCGTTTACTTTTATTCTTTACACTTTACAAGAGTTGTGTTCGAGAGATTCGAAGTTTGGTGCGGTCGCATCCTTAGGAACCATCTACCTGAGGGAGCCCCTATTACACTGACTTGGTAAAGCTAGTGAAGTAAACAACAAAGTCCAGACTGCAGGAGAGGTACTACTAGGGGGAGCCCATAAGGGGGGAGGTAGTATGCCGGATACTGGTAGGGGGGAGCTAGTAGGGGGGGAGCCGATAAGGGGGTGGTGAAGCAAGAGTGCCTAGCAGCTGTGTTTATCACTCGGAATCTCAGGATTGTAACTAGGTAGCCTCACTTACTTAGGGTGCACAGGACAGAACAAGACTTGGCATCCCAATACCAGCTGGACCAGACATGGCTGGCCATGGTAATACAAGACTGGACATGGCTGGCCATTGCAATGTAAGGCCAGACGTACAGGATGCAAGGGACGCAGGAGAAAAACACCATGGATCCACATGCGGTGCCCGCGTGTCTGACGCAGGATTTATTTTCACTGATGTTATTTTTACATTGAGGTTGAGTACGAACATGAGTGAGAATTCATGATTGTGCTCAAGGACATGTACTCGGCGGTTGGGGTATTTGGAGCATGGCATTACCAGCCACGCCCCTTGCCATTTCCCTCCTGCCTCCCTACCTCCAGGGCTAAATGCAATAACAAGTAGTATGTACAGCCTCCAACACAACATCTCACCCATAAATACCACTCTTACCACTATGAAACAATAAAGCATAGCTGAACATAATGTGGAAGATGTTTAACACCACAAAATAACGTGTGATGAATCTATCCAGGTGATTCCCGTACAAGATGAGTCATGATAGAGTTGGACAAGGATTGAGAAGTATTTAAAAATTGATAGACAAAGGTGCCAAAAGGTAAATATTGTATTACTCCTTTCCAGTAATTTCAAACGTCGAAGCTATCTGAATAGGCAGCTAGCTAACTAATAAGTTAAGATCTATCAATAGACACAAGTGGCTGGCACACCCTCCAACAGTAAACATACCAGCTGGTCTCCAATATTTAATGAGGGTAAAAGACAGCATTTAGAAGCCTTTGTAATATACAACACAAGAACCCAGTATTTAAGCGGTAAAGCTATATGCATCAAAATGAATTATGCATGCAGCCCCACCACAAGCAAGCGAGTGAGACCTTCCATAACGTACCACCTACAGGTTCCATCGCAGAAATCTGCAGTTAGACTAGCGAATTGACCTATCATTGTTGCTTGTTGTCAATAGCGATTAAGGTGGTAGACCTTTGACAACTGGCTGTGAGTTTTATGCACCAACAAGTCGTCTTTTTCAATGGCTGGCTTTGGATGTCGACCCTAGGTAATGCATAAGGCCTCTAAAGAGTACTATAAAGATTAGATCGATATAACACTCAGATCAGGATAGGAAATAAAAATGATTTCAGTGGCTTTCTGTGGTCAATTGAAATCCAATCTCGTCTTCATTCCAGGAGAAGGAAAAACGGATTCCATGCAGTATGTTATAACAGTTATGGAACCACATCTGGTGCGGTTTTGGCAAGAGTGCTGTGAGGAATATAGCTGGGTCAGGGTAGTAGAAGATGGTGCTACACTCCATGAGGGTACTGCAAATCAATATCGAAGACTTAATGAGATGCAGCAAATAAGGTAGCCTGCACAGTCACCAGATTTAAACCTCATCACAGCTCTTAGGATGAATATGGAAATTGAGCTGGGCAAGACTTGGGGGCGAATTGGGGACATTTCTACTTGGGAAAGGGTACTAAATATAGTATGGTAGGGAATTCCTGCTGAATGTTTGGAGAGCGTTATCCCGAGTATGCCATAATGACCACTAGCAGTCACAGATGGAGAGTGAGGGCCTATGGCATATTAGTTTGTAAATTTGATAGAAATTGTGAATGCGTGCCTGACTTCTACTGCTCACATATTTTAGTCCCTGAACATCTGTTACACATAGAAGCGTAATCGGTGCGGCATGTGACTAAATGCATAAGGTCACCTGCTCGACTCTGGGCCCCGCTGTAGTTATCGTGACGATATCATATTATCGCGCGAAACGATAAGGCATCTATGCAGCCGGCTCCATGGAGATATGAGGCATGCGACCGAGGGGTTTTCGCTGGATAACATTAACAGAGCTCCGCTCTATAAGATAAGACTCAGTTAAACCAGATTGGTCAGTTAGTTATTGAGCTATGGCCTTTGGAAGTCTTGGTGCTGCTATTCCGAGAAGTAGCCGCACCATCCTCTGCTCGCGTCAACTAGGGTCATCCGGAGACTAGTTGACGATTGGTTAATAACAACTCCCTAGTCGAGTTAGTTATCTTCGTCATGCACTCTAAGCTATGGACATAGAAGAGTCATTGATAAGGCCTTTGAACGCAGCTGATCACTCCACTAAGGAAGAGAGCTGGGAAGTTAGTTTTTAGGGTCAAAGGGTGTTCGCACTCTGTAGAGACTGAATCATTAGTACGGTAGGTACATAGTCAGTAAGGGATTGGATGTAACCCGCGACCACCCAGACGCGGAATATAAATATCAAGGTGCCTCACTAGCTTTAAGACATCCTCCGTCTCTGCTACACCTCCGGCGATTGAAAACTCAACACCACGGTTTTTATCGTGAGTTTTTTGTTTCGTCGCGAAACTTTCTCCACCCTCCCGCCCACTCCTGCCTTTGGCCTCGGCCTAGGGGAGTCTGGCTCCTCTCTCCTCTCACGCCCGGGGTATTGACTTCGGTCTACCGTCGCAGGGCTC
>LN890947.1:549965-594953 GCA_900010015.1 Tuber aestivum | reverse complement strand
TGCTTTCTTCTTAGTTAGGATTTCCTTGTTCGTCCATCTAGCCGGCTTGGGTTTCTTTTCTTTGAGGCGAGATGTGCGGTTGGCTCCATACCAGAGGGGCTTGGGGGGTTGGCTTTTTCCTGTGGCGAGAGGGGGGATATGGGTTTTTTGTCGTCATAGCTAGCGCTCCATACGTTTTTTGTACCCTAAACAAATAATCAATGAGTCAACAAAAAAAAAAAAAAAAATACACTAGCTTTAAGAAGATCGTCAGCGAGCGGAGAAGAGATCTTATCAATATATTCGTTCTACTTTACTTCTATCTTTACGAGCCTTCTTGACTATCTCCGAGACAGAAGATTACAGGGCCTAGTGTATACTCTCTTGACTTTAGAGTTACCTACCCCCTAACAACATCACTCGAATTTCCTGCTTTGTTTTAGTCTCCATATCAGTATCATGCTTATTTTGGAAGTGCCCCTGACTTATGCTTATACCCCGGTACTTAAAAGACTGCTGACTCATACAATGGAAACCGAATACTGCAACATGCAGTATTCGAATAGACTCGGTTGAATAGTTATTTCTATTTACTAATCAGACCATAGAAGCATTTCTTAGCAAGTCAAGAGTTCCTACTCTCAGGCAGATAGCGCCCTACTCCTATTGTACTTAATAACATGATTAGCACCCTAGTGTGACCTTGAAAACATTACACTCCTGAGCAAATATCAGTTTGGCCACAGTAACTCAGTCATTATTGGTTAAATGACATGACATGTTAATATATATAATGACCCTATATGATAGATGTATAGCAGCCTATGTCTACACTTAGATAGGTTACCAAAGTGTGGGTTGGTTTACTAGACAGACATCTCAGGGCATTACCGAAAGATATTCGATGGTCTAGGATCAAGAAAAATAAAAGCTTGTGTCTTGTGGGTTCTGTACCTCAGACGCACAGTATGAATAGGAGGCCAACCACCACTCAGGGGGCAACGGTTCTTTGTGCCAGAAGTTTGGACGCAACTGAGAACTCTCTAAATTCTGTAGAGGCAATCAGATGCAGCAGGTCTTCTCCGGATGCTAGCGAGCACTACTTCATTTTGAGGATGCAATGCTAGGACTGGATCTGGTGACCTAAGTCACACATTATATATATTGTGAAAGTGTCAAAATAAGGATCATATGTATTTATGTTGGTTCCAGAATACAGAATACAGAAAGAAAAGCTTCAAGCCCCTGAGTTAGTGCACCATAGCCCCTCCATCCCAGATGATAACAACACGGGTGATGGCGCTAAAAAGATACTCAATCCAGTATTGGAAATCCAGTGTCGAGTATAACCAGGTAGCTGAGTATCGACTGTTGCGCCTGTAGGGCTCACAAGAAAGCTGGCGTCAATGTTAGCACTGCACCAGCACCCGGCCAGAACTCCACCAAGAGAATGACCACTTGCACAACAGGTGGTAGCTCTACCAACATTGGCTCCAGGGAGATGTCTGGTACACCATTAGAAATATGGAGTTGAGTAGAACCTGACCACTGAGTATGGAATACTATGTCCAAAGGGCACTGGGAGAATCTGGTGTTAAAGTCAGCACTCTACTAGGGTAAATACTACTTTTGTAACAGGTTATAGCTCTGCCAATATTAGCACCATGGAGAGATCTGTGGCACCATTGGAATGCTAGGGGCAAGTAGAATCAGGCGACCGAGGATGGGATGCGACGCCCAAAGAGCACCTGGGAAATCTGGCGTCAAATTCAGCACTCTTCCAGGGTAAATACCACTTGCATAATAGGCTGTAGCTCTTCCAATATTGGTGCTGGGACGGCATCTGGATCACAGTTACAAGGCGCTCGTTAAGTAGAATGAGGCCATCAAGTATGAGATACTTCGCCCAAAGGGCACCTGTGGAATCTGCTCTTGAAGTCACCACTCTACCAGGGTAAACAGTACTTGTATAAGAGGCTGTAAGTCTGCCAATGTTGGCACCGGGGAGATATCGGAGGCACCGTTGGACAGGTGGTATTGAGTAGAATCCGGCCGGCGAGTATGAGATACTTTGCCAAAAGGGCACCCGGGGAATCTGGTATTAAATTCAGCACTCAGCCAGGGTAAATACTACTTCCATAACACACTGTAACTCTACCAATATTGGTACCGGGAAGACATGTGAGGCACCGTTGGAGAGCTGGCATTGGGTAGGATCAGGCCACCGAGTATGGGACATGACACTGAAAGGGCACCTGGGAAATCTGGTATAAAACTCAGCACTCTGCCAGGATAAATACCACTAACATAACAGGCTGTAGCTCAACCAATATTGGTGGCGGGAAGATGTCTGAGGCCGCGGTTGAAAGGTGGCATCAGGTAGAATCGGACCGCTGAGTATGGACTGCTGCACCCATCAGGCGCCCGAGGAATCTGGTATCAAAATCCACCCTGTGCCAGCACCCTGCCTGAACTCTACAAAGGTAAAGGCCACTTCTATAACAGGCTGTAGCTCTACCACTATTGGCGGCAGGGGGACGTTGGAGGCAGCATTGGAATGCTGGCGTTGGGTAGAATCAGACCACTCCATTTGAGCTGCTGTGTCCATAGGACACCCAAAGAATCTGGCATCAAAGTCAGCACTGTACCAGCACCATGCCTGAACTCCACCATGGTAATGATTATTTCCATAACTGGCTGTAGCTCTCCCAATACTGGCGCTGGGGGGACGTCTGAGGCACCATTGGAAAGCTGGCTACGAGTAGGATCAGACCGCTGAGCATGAGCTGCTACTGCAATAGGGTGCATGAGGAATCCGCCATCAAACTCAGCACTGTGCCAGCACCCTACCGGAACTCTGCCAAGGTCAAGACCACTTCTCTAATAGGCTGTAGCTCTACCAATATTGGCGCTGGGGGGGCGTCTTGGCCACCATTGGAAGGCTGGCATCGAGTAGGATCGGACTGCCAATTATGAGCTCCTGTGTTCATGGACTGCCCAATGGAATCCGGCATTAAACTCAGCACACTGCCAGCACCTTGCCAGAACACCACGAAGGTAAAGACCACTTCTATAACAGGCTGTACCTGTACCAATATTGGCGCCGGGGCGATGTCTGAGGCACCGTTGGAAGGCTGGGGTCGAGTAGAATCATGCCAGCAAGTATAGGATATGATGCGCAATAGGCAGCCATGGGATATGGCGCCAGATTCGGCACTGTGCCAGGGGAAATACAACTTGCATAACCAGGTGTAGCTCTGCCAATATTGGTGCTGGGAAGACAGATGAGGCACCCTTGAAAATCTCACATCGAGTGGAATTGGACCGCCAAGTATGAAACTCTTCTCCAAAAGGGCACCCACGGAGTCTTGTGTAAAGGTCAACACACTGCCAGGGTAAACACGATTTTTATAACAGGCTGTAGCTCTACCGATATTAGCACCAGAAAGACGTCTGAGGCACAGTTAGACAGCTAGCGACCAGGATCAGGCCACCCAATATGGGACGTGATACCCAAAGGGCACCCAGGCAACCTGGTATCAAATCAGGACTCCACCAGGGTAGATACCACTTGTATAATAGGCCGTTGCTCTACCAATATTGGTACGCGAGCGGAAGATGTCTGAGGTACCATTGGAAAGCAGGCGTTGAGTAGGATCAGGCCTCGGATGATGAGATGCTTCACCTAAAGGGCACCTGGGGCATCTGGTATTAATATCAGCACTCTGCCTGGGTAAATACTACTTTCAAAACAGAGTGTAGCTCTACCAGTATTAGTGCCCGGGAGACATTTGAGGCACTGTTGGAAGGCCGGTATTGAGTAGAATCAGGTTGTCGTGTATTGGATGCCACGCCGAAAGGATGCCCTGGGAATCTGGTCTCAAACCCAGCACCCTGGCAGGGCAAACACCCCATTCATAACAGGCTGTGACTCTACCAATATTGCTGCCAGGGGGATGTCTCGGGCACTGCTGGAAAGCAGGTATCGAGAAAGATGAGACCGCCGAGTATGGTACATGATACCGAAAGGGGACCCGGGCAATCTGGCATCAAAATCAGCACTCCACCAGGGTAAATACCACTTCCATAACTGTCTGTAGCTCTACCAATATTGTTGTCGGGAAGACGTCTGGGGCACCATTAGAAAGTGGATGTCGGGTAGAATCAAGCCACTGACTATGAGACTCTTTACCTAAAGGGCACCCCCAGAGTCTGGTGTTATAGTCAGCACTCCACTCGGGTAAATACTACTTTCATAACAGGTTGTAGCTCTAGTAATATTAGTGCTAGGGAGATGTATGAGGCATGGTTGGAAACCTGGCATCGAGTAGAATTAGGTTCTTGTATATGGGACACTATGCCCAAAGGACGCCCAGGGAATCTGGGGTCAAACCCAACACTCTGGCAGGGTAAACACCACCCTCATAACAGGCTGTAGCACTACCAATATTGCTGCTGGGGAGACGTCTGCGGTACCATTGGAAAGCTAGTGTCGAGTAGGATAAGGCTACTGAGTATGAGATGTGATAGCAGCAGGGCACCGCGGGTATCTGGTAGTGAAGTCATCACTTTTCCAATGTTAATACCACTTTTATAACAGGCTATAGCTCTACCACTGGCAATATTGGTGCCGGGAGGATGTTGGAGGCATTGTTGGAAAGCTGGCATCAAGTGAACTCAGGGCACTGAGAATGAGAAGCTGCACCAAAAGGATGCTTGAGGACATCAGCAAGAAAAGATGCTTGGGTCCTGTGCGTTCTGTGTGTCTGACGCACAGGACGCACAGGATACAAACCGTTAATCAGGACGGGACGCCCTGGTGCCCTTGCGACTGAACTCCCCGCTTTCTCGTTGCCGGGCCCTGCGCCCATCTGGACGTCGCTCCCGATGCCCTCTATGTCCGGACTGTCTATGCCGCACCCCCTCGTCGTCCCAATCCCCTGGCACTTGAGCACATTGCGCTATAACTACCTAACTCCTGCCATTGTCCATCCTAATCCCAATTACTGAATCCTTCCCTCTCCTAACTCTGTTAACCGCGTGCCTCACCATCTGGACTCGACGCCCCATCTCCTTGACAACTCTGGGCAGTTCTGGTATGTTCGTCCTCCTATCTGGACCTCTACATAGCACTCTTGGTTGATCCGGATATCATGGCATCTGGTTCCAAAATCGTGACACCCCGTTAACATTTCCCCTGTGATTTGGACCATGCCCGGCCCCCATTTCGCTCTGGTGTCGTGTTCTCCACACGCATATCTGGATTGATACCTGTTTCTCACAATTTCTACTCTTGGGCCTGGTTCTGCTATCTTCAGCTTTGGCTCTTTTACAGCACATGATTGCTTCGTGAACTTCAAGTTTCGTAAAAGTAGCTATATGATGTCTATGGAGTTCAGCGTCAAGTCATCTCTCTGCAATGTATTCCCTTATTACATGTATTCCTCCCCCTCGTCAATTCTCCTAAAATACCCTCTCCCCCTCATCAATTCTCCTGAAGTACCTCCTCCCCCCCCCCTTTGGATGTCCCCACCCTTCCCTCACAGGTCCAATGCAGCATAATTGCAACTCCCCGACAGTGCTGCAGGCGCCTCTTTCGTGTCTTATAAATCGCCGAAACTCAACGAGAGTCGTGACACCTGAGATGTTCTGTCAATGCCGCACTCTAGGGTATCATCCTGGCTACTTGGGTCACAATGTCAGAATGCTAGCGCTGGGCTCCCCGATGTCTGGTCAAAATCAGATGTCACAGCAGTATCCTGCCATAGATTCCACCTATCTCCGCGTACTAGTCGTGATATCATGGGTGGTTCCGGTGCGGTGTAGATCTGCTGGCGGGGCTGCCAGTACCATTGCCTAGATTCCCGGTTCTCCAGTTCCGCTGCAACAGCATCTCAGTCATTATCCTGGTCTTCCCAGCGATCTTCCTGCATGCCCTGTTGTTGGTTGACCTTTAGGGTGATAGTCCGCCGGATTCCTGCTAGCATCCTGTCCTGTACCCACGTCGGACATTTGTACCACGTTCGAACATGCCTCACAAAGAGGTCTTGCGCGAGAGCGACATCTTAGTGGGATCGGTGTCGAACGCAGCAAGAACAGTTTCGGGAGCATCTTACCTCCTACCATATCCGGCTTCAAGTCCCTCAGTTCCACATATGCCCCCGTCTGCCACACCCTAAGTCTATGGCAGATTATAGCACAAGTCAAACATAGCATAGTGCCGTTGATCTCGGTTATAAAGTCGGGTTCTAGAATACCTCGCATTTTCTTTCCCGCAAAATACTTACCATAGATAGCATCGGCAATCTGAGGCGCAAGGTATCTGAAACTGAGATTCTGTGCTCAGTTTAGTCTGAGTTAGCAAGAATCTAAGGTCTACCAATTCTGCTGCCAGTCACCAACCTCGTACCCGACCAGGTCGCACATAAACCGATCCCCTTCCAAGAGATATTCAACCCTGGGCTCAACAGCTGCAGGGTCCTAGGGCAGTTCGTAAAATTTTACAATATTATGCTTCAGATGGTAGACCTATTGTGACCTTACCCAAGAGTGTTTTTGTCGTATCAATCTTTGTTAACAATCTGCAGAGCATCCGGTCATTGATTGCTAACTTACTAGGTTCAAAATATGCTCTGAGGGCTGAATATCGGTAGGCTCTGACATCTTATCCAGCGCCTCGCCCAAAATGCTGTGTATCCTGGCGGTCAAAGCAACCACATTTGGTAGTGGGTCAACAAAAAGACTTTAACGGAGAATCAAAGTCTTGGCCATTTCTAGAATTGGACATTCAGGTCGGCTCTCAAAATTCCGGCACGTGGAATTTACACCCCGGTTCCTCCCCTGCTGCGGTGTACCTGTATCAACTACTAGGCTGGAACTTCTGATACAGACGAGCTTCCGCATCTGCTGTCTGGCAGAGATAAATCACGAGCTGAACTTGATGATGGAAGGATTGCAGAACTGTACGCCCCGCCCCGAATTATGCAACTTTGAAGCACTGGCATTTGCCAGGTGGGCATGACGTCCTGAGATCCTGACATGGTTGAGATCCGAACGGTTTTCGTGCGTTCCTGCCCCTGTCTCCTCCGAGATTGTGCTCCCCGAGCCTGCCCTGGTGTGGTGCCATTAGCAATCTCAATATCTTCCAGATCAGGTCCGACGCCTGGTTCGGATTCCTCCGATACTGGGGTATTTTGGTACTCATCACTGCTATCATCGGATACCTGTACAGGTTCCGTATCGCGTTGTATGTCGTGTTCGGTTTCTAGCTCTGTATATGCCGTGGTCTGTGATATATTGTTCTGGGGACGCTTTGGTGGTCTTGCTGCTTGGCTTGCAATTGGCAGTGTGGAAGAACCCAGACGTGATGAACCCGCGCAGGGCCGTGTGCTCAGTGAGCTGTCTGTTTCGTTTTGTTGGGTTGCCAGTTTTGATTTTTTTGAATGCCATTGTCCCAGATCTGGCGCTGCATCTGAGTCTATTTGGATTGCCTGCTCGGGGGTTTGGCTGACTGCAGGAGTGGGCCTCAGAATCCTTTTGCATGATGTAATTGTACTTACCTGCAGTATCTTGAACCAAAGTATAGATTCAAAGTGTAGGAAAGTGGTATTCTGGGTATGCATAAGAGTGGGTAGGCGTAAAAACCTCTTACGTCTAACAACGCGCTGGTTCTTATACCAAAACACCAGATTTAAAGGGGTTGGGAAGCACTTGGTATCACTGGGTATTGGAGGCAAAGAATCAGGTACGAAAATGCTTTTTATGAACTTTCTCCAAACTGTCTCTGAACTTTCTCCAAACTCTCCACGTCCCCGAATCACACTGGCAGCCTGGTGAGATGGCTGTGGAAATGAAAAGGGTGCTACCACTACGAGTTGGCGTCCATCTAGCCACAAACGGTGTCGTATAGTGACATCGATTCATTAGTAAAACTGCCCATGTCCAAAAGGGATTGGTTGAATCTAACCTGACCTCCGGACGCCGAATCCACTAGGCTGGGCAGCTGGGAGGATTCCATCATGTAAACCAATTACAGCAGCGCTCCAGAGGCAAACTCTTGACGCCAAGCTAGAATGGCAATAGTGGACGCCACGGGAACAAAATTAAGCTAAAATTTTGATTTGTAGCTAACTAACTAAGAATACGAGGGCTAACTAAGAATACATGCCAACGCAAGAGGCAAAGAAAACCCGGACGGCAGTAAAAATGAGGTCTAACGATAGAGAATGAGGAAGCAAGAAAAGGGGATTAAGAATATGTACGAGTACAAGATGCAAAAATTGAAAGGAGAAAAAGGAGCTTGAAGTAAGGTAAAAATAATAGCAAAAAAAAGTAAGGGGAAGAAAGAACTCAGTGAAAAGCAAAGCAGAGAAAAAAAACCCAAAGAGAGGAAAGAAAGATCAGGCATCGGTATTGTGACATGCTCCGCTGCGGAGCGAACGCGTCGTGGTCTGGACTTTAGATTCGTCAGGACCGGTCATATTCGCCCTTACCTGGGCGGAGGGAGAGGGCAGGGAGAATGTGTCGTGGGCACTGGGGCTGTCCATGCCCCGAAGAGCCTGCTGGTGCTGCGCTGAGTTGCCTGTGAGCGACTACCTCGACCGGATCTCAGTCATTGCAGGGTACCTGGAGGTCATGGGGGTGGGGCCGGTAGTTGTGGGGAGGGAGCAGGTGGTTGTGGGGCGGACGCCGGATGTTGTGAGGAGGGCGCCGGAGGTTCTGAGGGGGCGTGGGGAGGTTGTCGGGGGGCGAGGGAAGGTTGCAGCTTTTGGATAAACTCAGCCATCCATGGCCGGTCCTTCAGCAGCGCCTCCAGGGGCTTCCGTTTCTCTGCCTCTGAGGGCTCCAGCGCCGACGCCCTTCTCGGGTTCGAGGGATTCCGGGTTGTTGGTCTTTGGAGCTCTGGGATCAATGGAGGGGGGGCAGGGGAGGGGCCAGCAGACTGGGAAAACCTAGACTGCGGCAGGACCGGGCGGGGAGTATACTGACTCCTGGATCCCCGGGAGGTGCTCTCTCCATCCTATATATGATTAGGGATTGACTCTCTATTAACCAACTGAAGTTGGATACTAAACTTACCTCATGGTAATAGTCCTGAATGACCATCGCTCTCCCCGCCAGGGGTGCAACAACTACAGCATCCTCCACCGCCTCATCCTCATCCTTATCCTCCTTATCCTTCTCGTCCTCCTCCTCCTCTGGGACCTCCGCCTGTGCCGAGCGGTTCCAGGCATACCGGGAAACAAGGGATGTCTGCTGTGGACAGGCTTGGGCGTCTGATTGCAGTTGTCTCCCTTCACCTGATGCAACTCCACCACCAAGAGGTCCAGAGGGTCTTTTGACTCCTACTAGTTAGTGAGGAGCCACGCCAGGATGACGTCATGCCTGTATAAAACAACCAGGTCCGACAGAGGGAGAGGTTTGCAGGGCTCATGGCGTCGAGCCCGGGCGCCCTGACAAGTCGCGCCGGTAAGGTACTGCGGGTACTCAATCTTGGCCTCCACATGCTGCATACGGACCACCAGTCGCATATCGTGCATGCTCGGTAATGCCAGGACCCCCCAGGCCACCCCCTGGTCTGGGTCCGTGGAGTACCAGCGGTGTCCCAGGAATCAGTGCTGAGCCGGAGCAGCATCTATTCGGCGAACCATGTAGACCCTGATTGGCTGTGGGCAATAACGGGACCTCCGATCAGGTTTGGCCACTATTAAAGTAAGTATTAGGTTCTATATATATCAGTTTGAGGGGTTACTTACTCGGGCCAAACTCAGCAGCAGCATCACTCTCCCACTCCAACTCCAAGTGTTCGTTCATCATCTGAAGCTTCTTGGCCATGTCCTTGACCAAGAGCTTCATCTAACATTCGAACTCCCCAATGTCTTCCGCCCCCTGCTTGGTTTGTACTAGCTCGAGGTGGGTCGACAGCGGAGGAAGGGAGAGGGTAAAAACAAAGATGGACTGCGGCTGGTCGTCCGTCAGCCAGGTCAGATCCCACGTGAGGGTCATAGCATAAGCTTTGATTGGCTCACTCAATGTCAGGTAGGCACTGGTGGGCCAGCCGGGCTCACTGAAGCTGCACCAACTCTTCACATAGGCGATATTACCATAGCGCCCCCTTATAATAGATTTTTAGTCAGCTTTGGTTACCCTCCCTAGGTGTTGGTTATGCTTGACTTACTTCCCCTCTTCCACCGCTGGCGTATACGGAGGGTTCACTCCAGACTCCCGAATCCGACTAGATATATTGTGAGTCCATCATTAGCTAACTGTCACTCCAACTCCTTGGGACGTCCCCTCTGGTTAATAACTTACAATCTTTCAGCCTCCACCGCCAGTGTGGCGGTACGAGGCAAATTTTGCCGGTATTTGGTGGCTGGTTCACCAGGGGGAGGGGGCTGCTCACTCGGATGTCTATATGAAATTGCTATTAGTATTACCACGTACGAACTTGTAAGGGTCTGTTTATACTTACTTCCCCTTGTCTAGTGCCCCACGGGGCCTCTTGGCCTGAGGCATTGCAGCTCTGGAAGCAGGCCAAAAATAAATTAGATGGGGGGACGGTTGCTTGTTGGATGTCTGGGGTCCCCGGGGGTTAAGAGAAAAAAAAGGATTGAGAGAAAAAATGTTGAAGGTGGGGAGAGGGGGTGGTCGGACGTCGGGGGCGCCGGGGAGGGTGGAGGAGGAAGATGCTTGGTAGGGGGGGTGGTTGGTAGACATCAGGGATTTAAGAAAAAAAAAAGGGTTAAGAGGAAAAGGTGTAGTTGTTAGGGGGGGGGGTGGTCGGACTCCCAGGACGCCTGGGAGGGCGGAGCAGGAAGATGTTTGGTGGGGGGGTCGTCGTCTATCAGCAAAAATTCATTCTGCATCAGATCCGCGAGTCTCACATCCCGACACAGCAAGCTCGTCCCCTGTGTCCCCTGCGTCCCCTGTGTCCCCTGCGTTCCCTGTGTCCTGTGGGTCTACTACTCTGGTGCAATGCCCCCCTGCGTCATCTGCATCCCCCTTTTTACCCTGTCAATTGCCTCCATCTCCAAGCAGGCGCCGTCCGCCCATACGTCCGGACCGCGTCCTGTTTCTGATCCAATCTTGTCGTCATCCTGACGCCATGACCGGAGGTCAACTGCGAGATCAAGCTTTCTCCGCATCCTGATCCTCTGTTGTCGCTCCTTTCCGGATTGCTACTTACCAGCCACCGTTACCGCTCTCAGTTAACTACCAATTTGATTCCCCAGCCCGGCATTCTTCATCTCTGATGGCCACCTCTCAGTTCTCGTTCCGTCCATAATTCCACCTGGTCAGCAGGTCCCAGTCTACGGCATCGACTTTCTGATGCCGCAATGAAGGTTTTGATGCCCGGGCTCCAATCGCGATGTCCACATCTTCTCCTATCTCTGAGCTGATGCCAGCTCCGACTAAGCCCCATGTTGCACATCATTACACCATATTCCCGGTTTACTAGTACACGTTCTATGGTTCTGAACACAATCTCGTTCTACTTTAATCTTGTATCATGAATTTTTAGTCTACTATTACGCAATTATTTCTACTCACAGTTTGAGTTACTACGCAATGGCAGGGATTCCGACACTCCCTGCTGGCCCTGTGGTGTATCCTGCCTTGTGATACCGTATACACCACAGGGTCTCCATTCGTTCCCTTGTAGGCGATCTCCACAGATCTCATTGAATGTCCTCAAATCGATTCTACTATTTACCAGCCATCGCCGGTCACTGGCTGGGACCAGGTGCACCTGGCCCAGAAGGGTCCCAATGTCCACTATTGGAAACTGTTGTGCCTCTGTCCTCTGCTCGATCGTGATGAGACCATGGGCATCAGATGGCCACCTAGAATCAACTACACTTGTCATTTCTACCCTTGCGAGTCTGTAGACCCTATCCTGGTCCCTGTTGTCCCGGATCTTGAACAGCACCCTGAGTCTAGCGGGAAGACATCCTCTAAGAGCACCATACATGTGCTCCCCTCCTGGCTCTACCCAAACCAAATCATTGCGACTCTGTTGCTTGTGGAAGAGCCAAGAGCCCATACACCGCACCTGGTAGACATCATAAACTTCAGTTTCCTGGAACCCGGGAATGGGGATTTCAAGTTCCATTATCAGTTCAGTTAGAAGTAGTCAAAGTATTGCAGGATCTCTGGGAAGCCAGCGCTCCATTGGCAGGCTGCGATGGTTATACCAAATCAATTCGTCACAAATGCTATCTGTCAAAATTCCGACCGCCTTGCACAAATCCATAGTGTTTGAAATGTTACATTGTCGTCCCTTTGGATCCGGCAGCATGTGACAGAATCAGATGCTGTATCTTCTGCCTTCAAGATGTCTACCGCCTCTGGAGGTAGATCTGCGCCTCGAGGTCGAAGCTCGTCCAGGTTCAACAGTCTTATGTGTATCCGATATTGTCGACTGTAGCTCTGTAGGATATGGCATGCGGCGTTGTTTTTGTTCGAATGCTGCCAGCCGTCATTGATTTGTTCCTTATGTGCGAGCTCGCCAAACTTCGTTGAATACATTTAAATCTTGCCAAACTGATATATGTGATCTGGAAAATGGCCGAGCAGATACATCTTAGTAAAGTTAAAATGAGATTCCGCATGGATCAGTTCTAGGTGTAAGTCATCGTCCTCCACACAATATTCCTCCAGTATTCGACCCTGCCGGGATTGGGTAAGAGATTGATCCACACGCCCCCGTAGATGTCGCTGCTCTCTTCATTGGTCATTGAGCTTTTCTCATGTCCTTTTAGACATCCAAAACTCCAAGAAGATATCCTTCGTCAAATGCGAATGTGTAAGATATTGTTCCATATAATCTATGGTCTCTGGGGTATGGCTACAGTTGTAACGACCCTATGTTATAGAGCTATGGCAACCTAAATCTACGCCCATACATAAGGGCAAGAGGTTATATGGTAGACTATGCGGGCATGCCTGAGCATGTCTGAGAGATACCCAATAGTCCGGCTATCCCAAAGAATATAAGGTACTTAAGACATTGGTGAACCAAAGTAGTGGAAGTGACGTGACTATATCGGCTGCAGCCTTAGGATATGTCGGAAGGCTGGGTGAGTTTACCCTGTCTTGGTAAGTCACGTTACCCGGCCATGGAGACCAGTTTTGTGTCACCATGGACATACGTACCCTACCTTGGGGACACTCTTACCCTACCTTCTGTCAGAAATGATCTCGGAAGGATTCCGTGTAATGTTAGGATTATTTGTTACGCAATGATGATCGACAGGCACTTGCTTGCACATTGATCGGAAGACTACGGGAGGAGCTAGAGTGCTCTGAACATGCTGTAACTCAGCAGGATTATTCCTTACAGGTACCTGCGGCCCCAGGGATCGCCCCGGGCGTCATGGGCCAAAATGGATGAAGTTGCCGTCTTACTAGTTAAATGGAATCATTAAAGAGAAGTCCATATCACTGTATACATCCCTACTGTCCGTCCGACCGGGCGCTGTTCGCAGGATATATAAGGGGGCCAAGGTAAGAAGGTCAGGTACCTTCTCCAAAAAGAACAGAGTAAAATGGACCAAAGCTGACGGAGTTAGCGTAAGCTATCCGGAAGGGTCACCAGCGTAGTCCCGCGTAGTGCCGGAGACCGCTGGGAAGGTTTTACGCCAATCATGCCTACACGTGCCCCTTTGCTATAGGCTCTTTGTGGGTTGTTGGAAGACTCTCATAGCATGATACTTATCAAGCTGAGTGGTGTGCTGGAGGTAAGGAACCATGGGTAGCGCCCACGGGGCCTGCCACCAACACAGCTCTATGTGAGAGTGCCGTATACCCTGTAAGTTTGCAATCAAAGAAGATAGAACTTAACCGGATAACACCTGCTGTCTACGGATGCTTGCATAGATCAGAGTACATGGGAAGAGAGTCATTTAGTTAGGCTTTCTAGGAGTCTCGACAGTTAGCCACTGACGAGACACCGATGCACAGAGGTTTGCGCTCCGGCAGGTGTATTGGTAAACACCTCACACGACCCGATTTGCATATGGGAGATTTCTCCTAGAGTGCGCTGACACCTTAAGCCCTTCAGGGATGCGCTAATGGTGCCGGCAACCCTTACAGAGAAGGGCATGCTCATGTTGGTCGAGGCGACTTGATGGGGCGGTTCCTGGTATAAGTCTGACTACTTGGAGCTTATACGAGAACTCCCCTGCTACTACAGAATCAATATCCTCGCGAGACACTTTAATTGAGATATGCCACAACTTAACGATATTAAGTTTTACCGTTTACTTTTATTCTTTACACTTTATAATAGTTGTGTTCGAGAGATTCGAGGTTTGGTGCTGTTGCATCCTCAGGAACCATCTACCTGAGGGAGTGTCACGGCCACCCGGCCAGGTATGGGGGCGGAACATTGGGCTTTTGGTTGCTTAGTAGGATTTCCTTTGTGTTATGATTGGGGTCGGTTGCCGCACAACGGACCCTGGTGGAACTTTATAGAAGGATCGCAGCTGCACCCGACGCCAAGGGGTTTCTTTTGTATTAGTGATCGCGGAGGATTTCCTATCTATATAAGGAGCTGCCCTCCCCTTATATTTTATGTTCTTTACGCAATCTGGTAATCTCCTTTGGACACGTGTACCTAGGAATTACACTCTCTACTATCTCGCGTCCTCTTGTATCCCTGAACCCTGACCCCGGACTCCTGAACCGCTGAACCTTGTACAACTTGCTTAAGTTGTACCTCTGCACCCGCACCTCGCCTCCAGACTCTTGCCTGCCTCGATCGTGGTGTGCCTTGCGCTACCCGACCCTCAGACCCTGTCCGTTACACAAGATTGCATCTACCAAGACCCAACCCACACCAAGCCATGGCCACCGCTCACCTCCCTGCTAACATCACCGGTCCCCTTTATACCCTCGCGAATCTGGGGGATGACCACTGACAAAGCCTAGACCATGCTCAGCTCCAGGCCCAGTTCAACCTTGCCTGAAACCTGGCCCGCCAAATCCTGAATGCTCCTGTTCCTCCTCCTCATCAGGCCACGCCTGCCCCCCCAGAACAGATCCCACAGTACCAACAGTTGCAACAACAATGCAACCTCCTCCTCCAAGAACGAGACGACCCACATACCGAAGGACAAGGCCTCAAGGCCCGCCTCAGCATTGTCGAAGCTAGCCTCATGTAGGCCAACGCTACCATCACGTCCTTGAATACTGCCCTCGCCCTCATGCCTGCCCCCGGTGGCGCAGCCCCCGCTGGTGGCAACAAACCTGTCTCAATCCGCGACCGAGAACAATTGGATGGCACCACAGAGAAACTACGCCCTTTTGTCACCCAGTTGCGGATGAAACTCCAAGGTGACAGCTATAGGTTCAATGGCATACAACACCAACTTGGCTATGCCATTGGTCTCCTGTGTGGACACGCCTACCTCCAGATCCAACACAGGGTATTACGCGACCGCATCGACTTGGAGAACATGGATGACCGTTTTGCTGAGTTCGAACAGGCTTTTAGTGACCTTAATAGGGTTCAAACAGCAGAACGGGCTCTGAGGAGCCTCCAACAAAAGAAGCGTCCCTTCGTGGTATATCTGGCCGACTTTAAACTCCTTGCCGTCGATACCCTCTGGAATGATCCCGCCAAACACACCTCCCTCTACCAGGGCCTCAGCACGGAGCTGAAAGATGCTCTGGTACATGTTTTCCCTATTCCCACATCCTTCAACGACTACCTCTCTCTCCTCAAACAGCTTGACAACAATGTTCGTGCCCATGCAGCCGAAAAGAAAGGCTCCTCTTCGTCCTCTTGGAGGACCTCCACCCCCACTGCTCCTCGCACCCCCGCGCCAGCTCCACCCCCAGCCTCCACGGCCACGTGTACCACCTCCAGCCCCATGGACCTCTCTGCAGGTCACCGAAAGCTCACTACCGCCGAAAGACAAGACCGGATCAACCGTGGCCTCTGCCTCTACTGTGGGGGACATGGACACATGGCTCGCACCTGCTCCAACAAAGGGCCCCACCCCATGCATAGGGCCAGCACACACACTGTTCCCGCTCCTGAGGAGTCCCTCCCGGTCCAAGAAGAGTCGGAAAACTAGTGGTCCCATGTGCAGCCACCAGCAGTGACATGGGACATGTTAAGTCTTTTCCTAGTTTAGTTATTTCTAGTTTATCTTGGGACAAAATGGAAAACGCAATTGAGGAGAACCATTTGGTAGTCATTTGTGACATCATAGACAACCAAAACACAATCCGAACCCATGCCCTTATCGACTCTGGTGCAACTGGTTATCCTTTCATGGATATAGATTTCGCTAGACGTCACCACCTCCCCCTATCCCAACTTAAAGTACCTGTACACCTCTCAGTCATAGATGGGAGGCCCATTAGCTCTGGAGCCATCACTCATATCGCTCGTTTTGAACTCCAGATAAACAACCACCTGGAATCCATCCCCGCCTTTGTCACCAAGCTAGGTGGCTACCCCCTCACTCTGGGTATCCCTTGGCTAAAACAACATGATGTCACTATTCGTTTTGCTTCTACTACCATTACCTTTGAGTCTGATTACTGCCAGAAGAATTGCGCCACCGATGTGACCAGTATCCAAGGAGTCGAACATGAAATCCCGCACTTCCTCAAAGCCTATGCCCTCCAACGCGCTCTGCATCACACTGTGTTAGAACTACACGAGTTCAAGAAAATTGTTCCCCCCAAGTACCACGACTTCCTACCGGTGTTCCTAGAAAAGAAACAAACTCAACTGCCACCTAGTCGACCGGGCGTGGACCACCAAATACCTCTGAAACCAGGCTTCACCTCTTCGTTTCGCCCCCTCTACAACCTGTCCTCGCCAGAGCTCACCGCTCTAAAAGGCTGGATCGAAGAAAACCTAGACAAAGGCTTCATCAGCCTATCCACCTCCCCTGCAGCCTCCCCAGTACTTTTTATCAAGAAACAGAACGGAACCCTGAGACTCTGCGTGCACTACAGGGGATTAAATTAGGGCACTATCAAGGATCGCGGACCCCTCCCCTTGCCAACCGAAACCTTCATGAACATTGCCGAGGCCAATATCTACTGTAAGACAGACATCTGTGGGGCCTATAATAAGGTCTTGGTGGATCCAAAGGATCGCTGGAAAACTGCCCTCCGCGCCCCCTATGGCCTGTTCGATTGTAACGTCATGCCAGTCGGCCTCACCAATGCCTCCGCCACCTTCCAGGCCTTTATCAACAAGGTTCGCCGTCAGGGACTAGACTGGTTCTGCACCGCCTACCTCGACGACATCCTGGTTTACAGCAAGAGGGAAGAGGAACATGTCGAACATGTCCGTTGGGTACTCCAGGCGTTACAGCAGGCCGACCTCAAAGCCAAACCACAGAAATGCAAGTTTTATGTGACCCATGTGGAATACCTTGGTTTCATGATTAGTCCTGAAGGTATTCGGATGGACAATGCCAAGGTGGAAACCATCACCACTTGGCCTGTGGCTGACCGTGTAGGTGAGGTCCTCACCTTCCTCGGTTTCGGTAACTTCTACCGACGGTTGATTGGTGCCTTCTCAAGATTGTCACGCCCTCTGACCACCCTGACCAAAACCAACTGGCCCTTTGTGTAGACCCCTAATTGTCAACGGGCTTTCGAACATTTAAGGAAGGCCTTTACCTCAGCTCCTGTCCTCGCCCACTTCGACTTCCACAAGGAGGTAATCAGAGAAACTGATGCTTCCGACTTCGTCCCTGTCGGCGTCATGTCCCCAACGGATGACAGCGGACGTCTCCAGCCTGTTGCCTTTTACTCTCGCAAGCACAGTCCCACAGAATGCAACTATGACATCTACGATAAGGAGCTCATGGCCATCACCAGAGCTTTCGGGGAATGGCGCTGCTACCTCCTGGAAAGATAGGTGACTATCCTGACCTACCACCTAAACCGCAAACACTTCACCACCCAGAGGCTATTGAACAACCGCCAAGCCCGGTGGTCCGAGTTCTTGTTCCAGTTCACTGACCAGATTAAGTACCAACCTGGGAAGTTGAATGGCAAAGCTGATGCCGTAACTCGTATGAAGAGCGAGACCCCAGAAGAAGTGGAGGAATGAAGAAACCATGGAACCCAAGTGGTGTTAAAGTCTCAGTCTCTGAGTTTGTTGGCGCACATGATGCTCCCTACTGGAGGGTCTCCTATTGAAGAACTCTGGGAAGAGGCCTATAAAGCTGACACGATTCCAATCCAGGTTCTCCGCACCCTCGACCAGGGTGATAGACACTCCCGTCTCCTGTCCCTCAACGAATGCAAACGCGATAGAGATCGGTTACTTTACCGCGATCCGATCTACGTCCCCCAATATGATGAACTACGCCTATGGCTGATACGGGACTCTCATGACCGGCCGCCGGCAGGGCACCCAGGACGTGCTAAGACCCACGAACTCATGTCACGACGTTATGTGTGGCCTGGTATGAGGCGAGATATAGGCCGCTTTGTGGCTAACTACTATTTTAGCCAACAAAGTCGGACCTCCCGACATGCCCCCTTTGGTATTTTGCGCCCAGTACCGATACCTGACCGCCCCTGGGAACACATCGCCATGGACTTTGTCACCGGTCCGCCATGGAGTCAAGGGAATGATGCTATGCTGGTAGTGGTAGACTGAATGTCTAAAATGCGCCACCTCATCGCTTGTCGCACCAGTATTGACGCCCCCATACTCGCAGATCTCTACCTCCGTCACATATGGAAAGATCACAGCCTCCCAAAGACCATCACCTCCGATTGCCGAACTCAGTTCACGGCAGACTTCTGGAGAACCCTGTGTGAAAGACTACAAGGGGAAAGGAAGATGTCAACAGCCTTCCACCCCCAAACTGACGGTCAGACCGAGCATGTCAATGCTATTATGGAACAGTACTTGAGGACCTTTGTCAATTACCAACAGGACGATTGGTCCCTCTGGCTCTCTATGGCTGAGTTCGCGGCCAACAACCATACCTCTGAGTCCACCGGCGTATCCCATTTCTTCGCCAACCAGGGCTACGACCCCCGTATGGACCTTTTGGATACCCGCAAGGAGGTTACCGATGAGCCAACTGCCGAGACGTTTGTGGATCGCATCAAAGACATCCACGACCAGCTTAAAGCTGAGATAGCCTTCGCCCAAGACCACCAACAAGAGTATGCGGACAAAGGGAGACTCCCAGCCCCCCGCTTCCAGGTCGGAGACCATGTTTGGTTAAATGCGAAGAATATCAGAACCAAAGGACGCTCGGTGAAGCTAGACAATTAACCTTGCGGTCCTTATGCTGTCCTGGCCCAGATCGGGACCCACGCTTACAGATTAGACCTTCCCCCTACCATGAAGGTCCACAACGTATTCTACATCTCGCTTCTTGATCTTGCCTCACGTGACGCCCTTCCAGGCCAGGAAATTCTACCGCCGCCACCTGTAGAGGTAGACGTCAAACCGGAATGGCAGGTAGAAGAGGTCCTGGAGGCCAAGTTCGTCCGCAATCGCTTGCGATACCTCATCCGGTGGAAAGGGTATGCTGACCCTGCCTGGGAGCCCGCCGACTCTGTCAATGGACTTCAGGCCCTGGAATGGTTTCATAAAGGATACCCCCATAAACCCGGACCCCTACCCCAGTGACTTGCCTCAGGGGACTTCGGCGTCGGAGAGGGGAGCTAGTGTCACGGCCACCCAGCCTGGGATGGAGGCGGAACATTGGCCTTTTGACTGTTTAGTAGGATTTCCTTTGTGTTACGATAGGGGTCGGTTGCCGTGCAACGGAACCTGGCGGAACTTTATAGAAGGATCGCAGCTGCGCGCAATGTCCAGCATTTTCTTTTGTATTAGTGATGGCTGAGGATTTCCTATCGATATAAGGAGGTGCCCTTTCCTTATATTTTATGTTCTTTACGCAATCCGGTAATCTCCTTCGGACACTCTTTCTTCCTCGCCCGCGGGCCTGGGAGCCTTCTTTGGCTAAGAGCTTCCCATGGGAATTACTCTGGCTTCCTTGATGGTTTCGATCATCGCTTTACAGTTGGACCTTCGTTTTGGTAAAACAGTTTCGGCTTTTGTAACCGGAACTGGAGGTAAGTCCGTTCAGTTCAAGGATTTGTTTTATGTTTTGTTTCACTTGTGGTTTCGAGTATCTTTTGATACTCACTTTGTTTTATTTGTGGTTTCCAGTATCCTTTGATATTCAGTTTGTTTTGCTTGTAGTTTCGAGTATCCTTTGATACTCGGTTTGTTTTATTTGTGGTTTCGAGTATCCTTTGATACTCAGTTTGTTTTATTTGCAGTTTGAGTGGACGGATACTGGGAAACTCGGCCATGCAGGACATGGGAAAAATCTTGTATTTAAAGACTGCGGAATCCCTCAGAGGAACGGCAGACTTCGACGGACAGAGTATTTCTAATATACTTGGTTGAACGGTTACCTCTTCAAGTCCCTATTCTTTATATCTTTCTCTCGGAGCCTCCCTTAGCGCAGTATGCCCATAGGTTGTAGATCGACTTGTGCGCTACTCCTATTGTCCCCGGAAGCATGATTAGCACCTCGGTGCGAATACGTTACATTTTTTTAACCTCAGCAAGTGGTTAGAAACTTGTGTGCAAGATCACGGATCGACAGGCACAACCCAGTAAAGCTAGCACGAAGGCGGAGCAGCCCAGCAGTGGCCCATCTACCCCACCTCCACAATAGACCCTCTCACGACGCCCAGTGGGAAACAGGTCTCCAGAGAAGGGCTAACAAAGCCCAAGAGACCAGGCCAAGCAAAAGGCCCCAAGGACGGATTTGCGATCGACGACCCAGGAAGACAGCTAGCTCGAGATCAGGCAGCTCAGGATTTCAAGGCATCCAAGGAAGAGTTCAGCCAACAAAGCCTATCAACGCCCGGAGGCTTTCCAGTTACCCCCGGAAAGGGAAAACAACTCAGAACTAGCGGAAGTTCATCGAGGCTACCTACGGAAGGTACATGTGCGGCACCTGGCCCAGAAGACAACGGTAGCAGCAGCAGTAGCGACAGTGAAGGCCGCATGGCAAGCTCAGCAAGAGACCCACCCGGAGGTCCTCCAGGACCGCCAGACCCACCCGCAGGAGCACATGGAGTTGGTGGCATACCAGCTAATCCTCCGAAGATCAAACTTCCTCTACCTGCGAAGTTCTCAGGAAAAGGTGATGACCTAAAGCCCGAAGCCTTCCAGCGATGGGAAACAGCGGTGTACCAGTACCTAAGATTGCATGGCATCAACATTGAAGAACACAACACGGGAATATATATCGGAGCCTTCTGTGAAGGCAGAGCCCTCGATGCCTATCAGCAGTGCATAGACGCATACGGCAAAGGAGCCAGAGCAACAAGGGTACTAGAGGCGCTAAAGGAACGATTCCAATCATCCCGCAATAGCGAAGAGATATTCAAAGCCTTCAACAGCATCAGCCAGACCCACGGCGGAAGAAGAGAATGAATAACCAAGATAGCAACAGACCTCTTACTCTATGCAAGGCGCATGCCCCGCGGTGCAGGATCCGCCTACATGCAGAAGCGTCGATTCTATGATGCTATGCATCCCCTACTGCGAAGGGAAGTAGAACCGATGGAACAAGAGGATGATGACATCCATGACATCATAAAGAAAGTAGAACGGAAGGATGCAATACTACACGAAACCAATGCCTATGGAACGAAAACCTCGCCACCACCTCGAAGGGAACAGCAAGACAATGGACCAGGACCATCACGGGTGAAGAAGTCCAAGTTTCAGAAAAATGCGAAGCAATCCACTAAGGAGAAACGAAGAGAAAAAGGAGAATGTTTCGAATGCAGAAAGGCCGGACATATGGCCCGAGACTGCCCAACCAAGCAGGGGAATGGTAAACCAATCAAAAAGGAGCCTGCAGCAAACTACATAGAGCCCGACGAATATGAGGATGTGCAGATCAACACCATGGAAGCACAGTACTTCCTGGTCCAGCCGAAACCTGGGAAGAAGCCCCACCGAGCACTAGAAGGAACCATCCAAATTAATGGACATCCGGCTCGAGTCCTTTTTGACACAGGAGCTACCGGCACGGACATGATCAGCAATACCTTCGCAGCTACCCACGGACTTAAAACCGATGCCCTCCAACAACCGATCCCAGTTGCTATGGCGGTAAAAGGGTCCCGCTCTACTAGCCATAAAACAGCAAATGTCTCAATCCAGCTAGGATCTGTCAGGTTCCCGGAACACAAAATGCTGCTCGGAAATGTAGCTAAATTCGATGCCCTTATCGGGATGCCATTCCTCACCCGGCATAATGCAGTCATCAGATGTGGCGAGTCTATCATAGAGTTCCCAGACAAAAAGGTCCGAGTATCCTGCACCCCTACCAGTGGGGAATACCAAGCTGCAGTATGGGAATCCACAGTCCATGAACTACTGGAAGAGTTTGCGGATGTATTTCCTGACAAGATTCCGGAAAAGCTACCTCCCATACGTGGAGTGAACCACCATATCACCTTTAAAGACCCGAACAACCTCAAGAATCAACCCACCTACTCCATTCCCGACACCTCCAAAGACCAACTACGGGACTGGATTAACGAGATGATGAGGAGAGGAGTAATCTACAGAAACCAGGCACCAGGCGCAGCGCCTATGTTTGTCCAATTGAAGACAGATGGGAAGTGAATCAGGCCGTTGGTTGACCTCAAGCTCCGAAATAGCAATACGGTGATAGACAGTTCCTCGATTCCGAATCAAACTGAGATCCTGGAAGCAGTAGGCCATGCAAAATACCGCTGCAAGATAGCTTTGAGCGACGCTTATTTCCAGACAAGGGTGGATAAGGAAAGCGAATCAAAAAACTCATTCAAGACACCATTCGGAACCTTCATCAGCAGAGTCATGCTGCAAGGAGATGCTAATGCGCCCGCCACCTTGATGCGCATTATGGAAAACCTGTTTAGCGAGTACCTACACCACTTTGTGTGGGTCTACATTGATGACATCCTGATTTACTCGAATACCGAGGAAGAGCATGCGTAGCATATAAGGATGGTGTGCGAAAAATTGCGATAGGAAAGTTTCTATGCGAGCAGGAAAAAGACAACCCTGTTTGCGGACAGGCTGGAAATCCTAGGACATGTAATCGATGACCAAGGAATTCCTGCCGCCCCTGGAAAAATAGAATCTATCGCAAACTGGACCAGACCACAAAGGCAGAAGGAACTACAGCGGTTCCTCGGGTTAGTCAATTACATCGCACGGTTCCTCCCACACCATGCTATAATAATGGCGCCCCTCACAGATTTAACAGGAAAGGCCGAGTGCGCTTGGACACCTACACATGACCAGGCATTCAGAAATGTGAAGAAGCTAATCAGGGAAGCGGAAGTGGTCTGACCGCTAGACTACTCCAAAAAGGAACCTATTTGGTTGATCACTGATGCATCAGATGTCGGAGTTGGCGCCTGGGTGGGACAGGCGTTGTCACATGAAACAGCCCAACCGGCAGCACTGCACAGCAGGAAGTTCACCGATTCCCAAATGAACTATGGAACAACCGACAAGGAAGCACTCGCAATTATCGATGCGCTCAACGCTTTCAACCATCTCCTGTTGGGAAACCAGTTTACAATCGTAACTGACCACCAACCCCTTACCAACCTCAAGACGGAGAAGATACCAGGATGCAGAAGGACGCGCTGGATCAGCGAAATCAGCAAATATGATGCTAAAATCACCTACATACCAGCAAGAACTAACTATTTAGCTGACGCCCTCTCCCGCATTTATGAAAACCAACAAGTCGAGAACCCACCTTACGTCTATGACCATACCAGAGCTGACCACGACCTATCTGACTCCACCACATTCGAGCAAGAACTCAACACCATGGGGTCAAGAGGACCTATCTCCCCTACTCCTACCCCTCCTTCGGACTCCTACACAGAATATTACGCTGAAGGACGAGACAGCCCTGGTGATATAGTAGCCAGAAATGACTGGGGCGATACCTGCACCCTCCGGCGGACTCCTTCACGGGACCGAAAGCATGCAGCGATCCATTATTCTCAATCCTATTGCGATCATTGTCCTTACCATCAAACCGAAATTAAGTTTGTCAACAACCACCCCAAATCCCGAAGCCAAACCAGCAAGCAGTCTGGATCCACCAACTACGGCCCTGCTTGGGACGAAGAGCAAACAAAAGATATTCTTAAACTTACAGATGAGCTATCGTCACCCCCGGCTACCCTACTTGAACCAGAGGCACAAGCACCTGTTGACATCCAGCAGTTGGAAGCAGCTGCAAACATCTACCCTCCACCAACCGAATACCCATCAAGCCGACCCGCGGCGGACAGACCCCTCTACAGTGACGCCCTTGGCTGTTACAATACCAAAACTCTCATCTCGGTTATACCCCCTATCCACGACGAGTTCCACCACAATCTATACCAATCCTTCGATGAAGAGAACTTTGGAGATGATGAGGGTGAGAGACCCAGCCGTGGAGAACTCATAGAGGAAGTGAGGGATGTACTGTCAGCTATGGATGACCTGAAGGGAACCTTTCGAGCCCAGATTATCAAGGCCTACCGCTGCGACCCCCTCTACCACAAAGTTCTTGACAGTGGAAGGACCGGAGACCTAAAGGTCTATGAGATCTTGGATGGAATGATATATGCCCCTACCCGATATGGCAACAAAGCCCTCTATGTCCCCGATGGACACCTAGTGAATGGAAAAACACTTCGGGAATACCTCATCAGCGAAGTCCATGACAAAGGTCATGCTAGCGCTAACCGAAACCTCCATTATGCTTCAGAATATCTATGCTGGCCGGACATGCGTGATGATTTCAAACGCTATGCGAAAACCTGCTAAGAATGCCAAAGGAATAAGGAACCTACTACCTTACCTGAAGGATATGCCCGGACACTGAAGCTACCTGCTGACGTGTTTGAATCATATGCCATAGATTTCGCAGGACCCTTCAACAAATCCGGTGGATATGACACTATCCTAGTTACACTGGACCGTTTCTGGGGATTTACCTGGCTCATACCCACTCTTGCATCATCACAGCCCATGATACTTGGGACCTACTGCGGCGAAATGTATTTACTCCTCATGGCCACCTTCTCTCAATCGTTACTGATGCAGACCCTAAGTTGACATCTAAGTTCTGGAGACAAACCCTAACCTCAATGGGGATAGAACACATCTTAGCCGCGCCAGGCCACCACCAAACGAATGGGCAACTGGAACGAAAGATCAGAGAAGTCAAGACAGGCCTTCGGAACATAATTAACAAGCGACAAAACAACTGGGAACCAGCCCTTCCGGAAGCCGCAGCATACATCAATGCAATGTACTCGAGTACTATTGACACAGCCCCTTACAAAGCAATATATGGACGAAACTACCCCCTCTTGCCCCGCACCTTGTTCAAGGACTCTGTAGTACCAGCCTCTGATAACCACCTCAATCAACACGAAGCCCTCCGAAACGATGCCTATCAAGCACTAAGAACCGCCCGATTCCGAAATACAACCAAAGCACAAAAAAAGCATAGACTCCATCATGCCATCCCCCCCGGTGCCATGGTCATGGTACATGGAAACCTGTTCAGTCCCGAGACCGGCAGAAGCAAGAAACTCCAACCCCGCTGGCGAGGACCATTCAAAGTACTGGAATTCGACAGCAATACCGAGAAGTACACTATCAAACTAGAAGGACGGATGTACCAGTGTGGCAAGGCAGTGGTTCATTCAACTACAGTTAAGAGATGGCACCCAAATGACGACAGCAGATTCCCAGGACGCAGCCACTCCCGGCCAGCCCCGCTACTAATCCACAATCAGGAGGAATAGGAGGTGGAAGGGATCCTTGACCACAGAAAGCGCAATGGAACCGATCAGTTCCTGATCAAATGGAAAGGCTATCCAGACTCCGAGAATAGCTGGGAGCCAGTGGAAGGAATCGAGAATGCGATGACCCTTGTGCATCAGTGGTGAAAAGCTAACATGCCCGGAGAACAACTACCCCCCACCATCAACCACATAACGATAGCGTGGTCACCTACCTTGCCTACCACACAACGAATACGCGAAGATCCCCCTACCACACCGGATTTCTGGGCACCCTATGACGCAAACGAGTTTGAAAGCAGCAGTGATGAAGACCAAACGATGGCAGATATTATAGACACCTTTATCTAGCGGCACACTCCCTATCCGAATACCTTAAAGATGGAAAACTATGAGGAACTGAATGTGAGGCTACACCATCAGCTTGTGGGACTGTTGGTGGACCGCGGTGCTATCCTACTGCAAAATTACTTTGATACCCTTTTAGTGGACTACTGCCTGAATTGCGAAGACCTACTGGCGGAGGTATGGGAAAGAGCGGCGGGTATCCGCGATTACTGTGATTTTCATTTCCTTTATTCAAATTGTTTTTTGCAATTTCGGACATGTGTATTTTGTATTGGCAATGGAGATTGTCCACTAGGTAATGAGGAATATGGCGAAGATTTTTATGAGGATTTTGATTTTCGAGATTATTGATTTGTTTAGGCAAACAGATGTTTTGCTTTGAGAAATGTAACCGGAACTGGAGTTCAGTCCGTTCGGTTCAAGGATTTGTTTTATGTTTTGTTTTACTTGTAGTTTCGAGTATCCTTTGCTACTCAGTTTGTTTTATTTGCAGTTGGAGTGGACGGATACTGGGAAACTCGGCCATGCAGGACATGGGAAAGGTCTTGTATTTAAAAACTGCGGAATCCCTCAGAGGAACGGCAGACTTCGACGGACAGAGTATTTCGAATATACTTGGTTGAACGGTTACCTCTTCAAGTCCCTATTCTTTATATCTTTCTCTCGGAGCCTCCCTTAGCGCAGTATGCCCATAGGTTGTAGATCGACTTGTGCCCTACTCCTATTGTCCCCGGAAGCGTGATTGGCACCCCGGTGCGAACACGTTACAGCTTTCCTGTCCTCGTTTCCTCGCAGGATTTCGCATTCGTTTCGTCGGTTTAGGGGCGTTGCGTCCCTGGTTCCTAAGGGTCTCAGGTCTGAGACTGGATAGCTTGAGTTCGCATTTGCTGACATTCTTTCTCTTCTGTTGGCTGAGGGCTTCCGCTCCTCGGTTTTACATCTTCAGATTCGAACTGCTCGGTCGCATGTCGTCTATGTGTCGTTCCTCGTCCGCCCGTTTCTCGCGGTAATAGTCCGGTCGCTTGTATTTACGGTGTCTTTTGGGTCTCCTCCCCGCCCGCGTATGTGGTGGGGATGGCCTTGACCCTGACACTTGTCCCCCCCCTCCCGATGTATTTGGGGTGGTATGGGGTGGTTGGCTCTTGGCTCCCCTGGTGGGAACTGATGTGTGCCAGCCCGGTTGGTAACCTGGCCATGGCTGGGGTTGGCGGTCACACCCATTGCAAGTGTGGTACTCCTCTCTGGTGGCTGGGGACCCGATCAGTTTGTTACGGGTTCGTGTGGTGCCGCACCGGATGTTTCCCCCTGATGCGCGGTCGGCTCTGTGGCGTGGGGATATTCTACCGTGGAGGATTTACTTTGTTGGGTTCACGGGACGGTATTCAGACCGGATTTGATATTTTGATTTATTTTTTGAGATGGCTGCCGGCCGTAACTCCCTTCTCCTCGCTGGGTGGGACCAAGGCCTTCGGTCGCTCTGTCCCTGTCTCGTCGGGGGTCGGGTTCTTGGTTGGTGCGGGTGTGATCGGGGCTGTTGATGGACTTGTACCTAGCTTTCGTGTTTGCTCGCTCACGGAGGTGTTTTGGTTTGGGTTTGGAGGTCTTTGGTCTTGTTTATAGTTGTTATGTGCGCCGGTGTATTGTGGGGACCGCGGCCCCAGGCAGTTGCTTTCGAGCCCTGTTCCGCTCCGCTTGTGGTGCGCCGGAGGCCCGCCTGCTCTTATGGTAGGTGTAGGATAGGATGATCGCTCGTAGCATAAGCCATGTTTTGGCGCGCATGAGTATAAATATAAAATTAGAGTGAATTCAGACACCCTTTCTTACGTTGCAAGGATACTGCCCACCTCTACGTCGTCCTTGACTTTATCTTACGATAATTTCGGGTTTTGTTTTTGAAGGACTGTTTACCTTCGCTTACAGTTGTTAACCTCGAAGGGCTCTGTCCTTTCGCTTGTTGCCTTTAGGTTCCTCGTTTCTGTCGTTCATTCGCTTCGGTCGGTTGCTTCGATCTCTAAGTGAGGTTCTTCCCTTTCGGCAGGCAAGGTCGCTGCGGCCTTGTCTTCCCTTTCGGCGTCGGTCGATGAGGCTTCTCGTCTTTGGAAGGAAGTCTCCCGCCTTCGCCACCACGTCTCGGAGCTGTCCCGTCGACTCCACTTGTCGGAATGGGAGCATGTGGCCTTGGTTTTGGCTAGGTGTTCGTCCTCCCCTCCATTCGGCGGGCCTGGGAACATGACGCCCCCTCCCAGCGGGGGGGTGGCTGAAGAAGAGCAGGTGGCTACAGTCAGGCTGCCCACAGTGGCGTCCTTCCCTTTGTGGATGCAGGCGCCTGAGCCCTGGGTGGTGGCTGGCCCTGCCCGTGTGGTGTCCGGGGTGCCCTGGTGTGCCTTGGTTCGCAGATTTGTGTGTCGGTTCTTCCACCCCCCTGGCCGGACTGGAGCTACCTTTGTCCCCCGTCGATGAAGAATCGATTGACGGATCTATCTCATCGGTCGGCCCGGTGTTTACGGTATTGGTGGATGCTGCTGTGGGTCCTGACCTCTCCCCTGGGCACTTTCCTCATGGGCACTGGCCTAATGGAGAGAACCTGTATGTGGCGGGGCGGTACAAGACTCGGTTCCCGTCGGTGGCCCCTGTTGGGCGTCGGGCTTTGAGCTCACCTCCCAGTATGAGCAAGGGAGTTAGCATGTCTGACTTTCTCAGGTGGAGGTTGCCGGGGCAGCAGGCTAGGAAGCGGGCACTAGTAGAGGAAGTGGGAGTGCAGGGTGGGGTTGGGCTTGTTGCTGGTGGGGAGGCTGGTTCTTCCAGTAGTCGGTGACGCAAACGGCATGTGGGGAGGGGGCGTGGCCCGGAGTGGGGGCAGGCTTTGGTTTCTGTCTCGAGGGCTACACTGGATGCGACGTTCGCTGCTCTTCAGGACTTTACCCCGGAGCAGTTAGCTGGGGAGGGGTACGATTTTGGGGGGTCAGTGGGGGGTGACGGGTGGGATTCTACTGTGGAGGAGGATATGGATTTAGCGGGACGGTATTAAGACGGGATTTGAAATTTTTTGATTTGTTTTATTTTTGGGATGGTCGCGGGCCGTAACTACCTTCCCCTCGCCTGGCAGGACCATGGACTTCGGTCGCTCTGTCTCTGTTGGATTGGGTGTCGGTTTGTTGGTTGGTGCGGGAGAGGTGAGGGTCGGTGATGGGTTTTGTACTTAGCTTTCATGTTTGCTCGCTCGCAGAGGTGCCGATGGCTGGGACTCGGAGACTTGTGCCCTTTGTATGGTAGTTGTTTGGAGGATTGCGCCGGTGTATTGTAGGGACCCCGGCCCCAGGCTGTGGCTTTTGAGAGCAGTTCCGGTCCACTTGTGGTCCGCTGGTGGCCCGCCTGCCCGTATGGTAGGTGTATGATAGGATGACCGCGCGACTATAAGCCATGTTTTGGCGCGGCGAGTAGAAATAAAATTGGATACAATTTGGACACCTGTACCTAGGAATTACACTCTCTACTATCTCGCGTCCTCTTGAACCCCAGAACTCTGACCCCGGACTCCTGAACCTCTGAACCTCGTACAACTTGCTTAGGTTGTACCTCAGCACCCGCACCTCGCCTCACGACTCTTGCCTGCCCTGATCGTGGTGTACCTTGGGCTACCCGGCCCTAAGACCCTGTCCGTTACAGGGAGCCCCTGTTACAACAGTATTGACCCATTACACTGGAATCAAGCAATGACAGGAAGCAGATGAGCATACATTTAAAAGGCATTGCTTGTGTACTGTCAAGCTGCCTGAGAGCCGCAGCGAGGACCCCCGCGAGGCAACATCCTAGGTTCCTCATTGCCTTTCCTTGCTACTGCGTAACCTCACTGTAGGCCTTTTGGCGGATGAACAATCCCAGACAGGGTTGTAATGTGCTCCAGGTGTCGTCAAAGGCCTGTTGTTGTCTGTGCTTCTTGACAAATCCCAGGAGGCAGTCCATCATGTGCTTGAATAGTCCAACATAAATGGTATGTAGCAAATCCGGCTGGTGCAGATTGGACACCTAAGCACATGGAAGTCCATGAAAAAGGTTTCGCCCTACCTTGACGCCAAGGGGATAAAAGGTGCTGTGGACTGCCTTCGAGTCAGAGTGTGTGACGCTATCCAGACTATCTTGTTCCAGAAGATCATATTTCACATAATCCCAGGTGGGATATATGCTTGGTTTTCCGCTGAACCTAACTTATCCACAGGGACCTCGCATTTAGGACAGGTATTCGATTTTAGACCATGTAGCACAATGTTTTCCATATGGTCTGCAATCCATGTGGTCAGGATAGGGAAGCACCTTGAAACTTGGCTGTCTGCCCACTCAATCGGGATGCCATGGAGCGCTGCATAATGTAAGGACTCGAGAATGAGTTCGAATACTCCCTGGAGTATGTCGGCATTGATTTGTCTCTGGATTTTGTTCGCGGAAGAAGATTTTGGCAACTTGGGCAGGACTGGCAGGTGTCTAAGAAGGAGAACTGCCATTGATCCAGGCTTGTTATGCCTAGTTGATGGAAGATTTCCAACAGTAATCTATATGGACCAAGCCTTCTTGTCTCCAAAGAGGTTGGTAAGATGTGTCTGATTGGACATCCCAATAATCAGAACAACAGTCGCACCAGGCAGGAGAATTTCCTGCACCAGTTAACCGGCGTTCGCATAACTGATCAGAAGTGGGTAACTTACCAGGAGGTCCCACCACCAACGTGCGGTATGCATTTCCGTATATACCCTCTGTCAGTTGTGGTCATAGTCCCGTCGCGGCATGATGACCAAATCATCTCTGTATGCTGCCGGCCGCAGAAGATATCTGACACAGTCTAGTATGTTCCGGTAGTAAAACGGCAAGGTTTTGTGGCCATCGTCAACTTGGGCTTCGAACCATCATAGATATTGTCCGTGCTCATCCAACAATCGCAGGTGGTTCTCAAGCGTATGCATAGAGCTATAACCAGCTTAGGCTGAATCCCCGAGACCACTTGAAAAGTATTTATTAATTCATGACTTTGACACCTTGCTCTGAATAAGCCAAAATGCAACCTTGAATCCCTGTGCACTGGTGAATTGTACCCATGGATCCTTGATCAGAATACTGTGCTCCTCCTCAAATCCTATCACGTCTCCAATAGATCGCCAAGCGAGTGGATAATATGCCATTTCGATGGTATCAGGGGGTCGGGACTCGGTATTGAGTGCTTCCGCATCAGGGACCTGCACAGGAGTAGGGGCATATCCGCTTGGCGCTGCGTCGGATTCTTAATCGGAATCCATCAGATTATTCTATCCAAGAAGGCCACCTTGATGGTTCTGTTCTGATTCTATATGGAGCAAAAGCTGGTATACTAGGCCGGATGTGAGAACAGTACCCAGGATGGCCTGTGCTTTTGATAGCTGCTTCTCGTAAGCACCTGTGGAGGCATATTTACGGTGGCAGAATGAATATTTGATAGACATAGCTCGAGGTCACATACTGAATTCAGGGAAGCCAACTTGAATGCTAACTTGAATGTCTATGTTGTATAGTCCAAAGGGAATGTTCATGCGTAATGGTGTTTTGGAAAGCAGGGTAAGGGGTTTGCGCACTTGAGGATGTAGCTAACATTGAAGTGGGTTAGTGCAGGCGCACGTGACGTGGTATTAGGAGTATTATCTGAGTACTACTTTCAAAGCAGCAGAAAATCTCGTAAGTTCTGTTCGATCGTGATCCAAGATGTGGTTTGAACACGCACAATGGGCGTCCACAGTTCGAGAGTCTAAGGTCTCAAGTTTAAATTACTAAATGATATCGGAAATGATTTCAAGAGCGGTTCAAGATTCCTATCAGGACTCTGACTCTGAAATATAAAGTGAATTGATCGGGGCCGAAGGGGGATCATACCAAGCGAAATATCTACAACTAACACCGCATTCCACATATACAGTACTCACAATATTGACCTTCTCAAGGCAGAGAATCTGACAACATGGCGCCAAAGACCAGCACTCTCCGGTATGTCCACATGTGAAGAATCCTACCCCGAGGACGCGTAATGCGACAGGTAACGATCCTTAACTTGAGGTGAGGTAATAGTTCTTAGACCTATGCCTACGCGACAGACATAGAAAAGTCCTGTGACTTCTATCGTATTGCGCCTATCCCTCTCGATCTTCTCAAGTCCTCATTCAGGACTTAGACATGACTCGTGGGACGAGAAATAGTTTTTCGCGCTTACGGTAATATGAAGGTTAAAGAGCGTAAAGGTAGGTTTTATTGATAAAATCTTAAAGGTAGGAAATAAACAAGAAGAACGTGTAAAGAGCTCATACTAGGAGTCCTAGTGACCCTTTATATAGTAGCTCTTCACCTGGTGCGCTAATGTGCATGTAACGACCCTACGTTATAGAGCTCTGGCAACCTAAGTCAACGCCCATACATGAGGCCAAGAGGTTATATGGTAGACTAGGCGGGCATGTCTGAGCATGTCCGGGAGATACCCGATGGTCTGGGTAGCCCGAAGAACAGAAGGTACTTAAGGTTTAGTTGTACCTAAGTAGCGGAAGTGACGTGACTATACCGGTTTCGGCCTAAGGATAGGTCGGAAGGCTGGGTGAGTTTACCCTGCCTAGGTAAGTCACATTACCCTGCCATGAAGACTAGTTTCATGTCACCATGGACATACTTACCCTACCTTTGGGACACTATTACCCAACCTTCCGTCGGAAACGTTCTCGGAAAGATTCCGTGTAATGTTAGGATTGTTTGTTACGCAATGACGATCGACCGGCACTTCCTTGCAAATTGATCGGAAGACTACCGGAGGAGCTAGAGTGCTCCGACCATGCTGTAACTTGGCAGGATTATTCCTAACAGGTACCTGCGGCCCCAGGCTTTGCCCCGGGCGTCATGGGCCTAAATGGGTGACGTTGCCGTCTTACTAGTTAAATGGAATCATTGAAGACATGTCCATAACCCTGTATATGTCGCTGCCGTCCGTCCGACCGGAGGCTGTTCGCAGGATATATAAGGGGGCCAAGGTGAGAAGGTCAGGTACCTTCTCCAAAAAGAACGGAGTAAAATGGACCAAAACTGACGGAGTTAGCGTGAGCTATCCAGAAGGGTCCCCAGGGTAGTCCCGGGTAGTGCCCAAGACGTCTGGGCAGGTTTTACACCAATCAAGCCTACACGTATCCCTTTGCCGTAGCCTCTTTGTGGGTTGCTGGAAGACTGTAATCGCATGATACTTATCACATTGAGTGGTGTGTCGGAGGTAAGGGACCATTGGTAGCGCCCACAGGTCCCGCCAGCGACACAGCTCTACGTGGGAGTGTCGTAGACCCCGCAAGTTCGCAATCAAGGAAGACAGAACTTAACCGGAGAACACCTGATGTCTACGGGTGCTTGCATAGTTCATAGCACAGGGGTAGAGAGTCATTTAGTTAGCTTTCCTAGGAGTCTCGACAGTTAGCCCCTGACGAGACACCGATGCACAGAGGTGTTCACTCCGGCAGGTGTATTGGTAAACACCTCGTAGGAACTGATGTGCATATAGGAGAATTATGCTAGAGTGCGCTGACACCTTAAGCCCTTCGGGGATGCGGTAATGGTGCCGGCAACCCGTACGGAGAAGAGTATGCTCACGTTGGTCAGGACAACCTGATGGGGGAGTTTTTGGTATAAGTCTGACTACTTGAAGCTTATACGAGAACTCTCCTGCCCTGATGGAATCAACATCCTCTTGAGAGACTTTAATTGAGATAAGCCAGAGCTTAACAATATTAAGTTTTACTGTTTACTTTTATTCTTTACACTTTACAAGAGTTGTGTTCGCGAGATTCGAAGTTTGGTGCGGTCGGATCCTGAGGAACCATCTACCTCAGGGAGACTCCGTTACCATGCGTCATGTGAAATCCCAACATACCTATAGCTCAGAAATCCGAGCTATGTGAAATCTGCCTTGCTCCGTCACAGTTTGTGACATTAGCTCCCCTCTCCCTCAGCCTGCGTCCCATCGGGCGTTTATTTGCGTCTCCATCCCCCTTGATGGTCCCTCCAACTCTTTTCCCCGTGGTAGTAGCTTCAATTAATCCTTCGGACCGCTCTTGCGGTCCTATCCGAATGTCTCCAAGCCTCTTCCGCCTGGCTCTCCAACTCCCTTTCCAAGGCCTCCCTTGCTCCTCTTTCCCTTGCCAGCTCTTTCTCGAGTTGGCTTACCCTCAACTTGGTTCCTCTCTTCATTGCCTCCAACAACACTTGCATCAGTCCAAGGTCCTTTTCCTGTTCCGCTATCCCCGCCTGTTGGTCCTCTACTTGAGGTAACCTCGGCCTAGCTTCTTCCATCTCTTCCTCCTCGAAGAGGTCCTTCGTCTTCCTGGGCTTTCGCCATTTTTGTCTTTTCGCCCCCCTCATCTTCGACACCGTCCTCGGAGTCGGTTTAATGTATTGTACCAGAGCCACTGGCTCTGGTGTCAGGGATCTCGCAGGTGATCCCAGGGGTGAAGTCTTGGGTGGCCATCGGTTCGCTTCCCGAGGCCAATATCCCGAGCCTTTCTTCTCGCTTTTGTGCACTTGGCACTGGTCGTTGTAGTATCCTGTGCATGACCAGTTCACGTGTTCCCTTTCGGGTGTCGCAGTTCTCGTTAGGGGTAAATCTACCAGATTTACCCAGTCTTCATCCGTAGGTTGTTCCTTGACTGGTGTTGGGGCCCGATACCCGGGGCTCGTTGGTGTAATGTGTTTGAACGCGTCGGGTTCCGGAACGTTTTGTAGGGCCGATGCTATCGGCAGTTGTTCGTAGTCCATCTTGGGATGTTCCCAATGGCAGGAGTCCGTACGCTACCATGTTGGTGTGACATGCCCTAATTCGGGTACATCCTCGAATGTTGCCTGTTGGTTTGCGTGGGTATCGTTGGTGGAATTGGTGGACTGCATTTTGCGCGTGTTCGAAGTTTTCGGCGCGATGCCAGGTCTTGTCGTGTTCAGGAGAGTATCCTGTCCACTTTGCTCTGTATCGCAAGCGACCGTAGTGTAGCCGAGAGTCCACGATTTCATCGAGTTCGTATTCTGATTCCCCTTCTATTTCAATAGGCGGTGGTGGGGGTTTTTCTTGAGATGGTAGAGGATTGTCTTGATAGGGTTCGAGGAGGCTGATGTGGAAGGTGTTGGGTATCTTCATCGTAGGTGGAAGGTCGAGCTTATAAGTGCGGCTTTCTATCTTCCCCACGATTTTGAATGGTCCTATTTTCTTATAATTCAATTTCTTTGTTGGTCATGTGGTTTTGATGTTGCGCGGTAGCAACCAAACCATCTTTCCTGATTTCAGGTTTGGATCCGGTTTTCAGTGACGAACGTGTTCTTGCTTCTGTCGTAATTGTGCTGTGCTCATTTCTGTTTGTAATATGTCATGTAGTTGACTGCTATCTTTTTCGTCCGTTATCTTTCCTTGGAGCATATGACCTATGGTTTCGTGTTCTGGATGCCATCCGTAATTTGCGAACAAGGGAGTTCTCTTGATAGTTTCTTGTTTTCCGTTGTTGTAGGCGAATTCGGCCATTGGTAGCCATTTGCACCAATCATGTTGTTGGTAATTGACGTACGCCCGTCGTTATTGTTCCAATACGCTGTTGATCCGTTCTGTTTGCCCGGCTGTCTGCAGGTGGAATGGTGTCCTCAAGCCCCGTTCGATTCCCAGTTTTTCTGTTATCTCTCTCCATATTTCTGACGTAAATAGTGATCCTCTATCACTAATGATGACTTTTGGTAATCCGTGCAGTCGATATACTTCTTTTAGAAACATTTCCACAAATTGTATTGCCGTCATATCCGTCCTGCAAGGTATGAAGTGAGTCATTTTGGTCCGACGATCAACCACTACCAAAATGGCATTTTGATCGCTTGACTTTGATAAATGCGTAATGAAGTCAAATGATATTGATTTCCAGGGTTTTCCTGGGGCTTCGTTTGATTTGCATAATCCATGAGGTGCATGTCGGACCACTTTAGTTCGTTGACATGTGTCGCAGTTTTTGACGTATGGTTTGATGTCTTCTCTTATCTTGAGCAAATAGTATGGTTGCTTGATGACCTCGGTAGTTTTGGCTGTTCCTCCATGTCCTGCATATGGGGGGTCGTGATGGTGTCGTATGATCTCTGTGCGTAGTTCTTTTTTATCTACTATCCAGATTTTCCCGTCATACCACAAGTATTTATCCTTCCATTCACATAGTCCTAGGGCTATGCCTTTGATTTCTTTCGTGCCGGCCTCCAGTTCCTTTCTTATCTTTTGATATTGCTCATCTTGCTGGCTTTCCTTCCTGATATCTTCTTCCCAGGTCGTTCTTGTATTAATTTCGTTTAGTGACTCGTATCCAGTATCTTCTGCTTCCATTAGGAAATATTTTTCCTTTGGTAATAGTATTTGTTGCCTTTCTTTGATTCTCTCATCCTCTGGGGTATTTGGTTTGTTGTTTGACCTTCGAGTCAATGCATCTGGTTTTCCTGCTTCTTTTCCAGGACGGTATTCGATCTTGAAGTTGTAAGTGCGGAGTTTTTCCATCGATATTATTTGTCTTCCATTTAGCTCCTTTGTGGTCATGACGGGTACTAAATCTTTGTAGTCGGTTAGGATTTGAACTGATGCATTGTTGTTTCGAGCGTATCTTCTCCACTCCTTCTAGGCCTGAACTATTGCCAGTAGGTCCTTATCGTGAACATCATAGTTGCATTCTGCTGGGGTCATTGTCTTGGATCGGAACGCCACTGGCCTCCATTTGCCGTCTTCGCAGTTCTGAGATAGTATGCCCGAGCATACATATTTGGAGGCGTCCATTTCGATCATGCTTTCTCTTTCTGGATTGAAATGCACCAAAATTGCTCCTTGAGTGATCTTGGTTCTTAATTTGTCAAAGGCCTCCATTTCCTTAGGTCCCCAATCCCATTTGACGTCTTTCTTGGTCACGTTGTATAGTGGTTTAGGAGTCCTGCTAAATCCTTCTATGAACCTCTGGTAGAAATTGCAGAATCCCATAAAACATTTGATATCCATTTTGTTTTTTGGGTATTCCCATTCCCATATCGCTTTGGTCTTAACTGGCTCCATTTGTACTCCTTCTCCGTTGATAATGAATCCTAGGTATTCTGTTTCCTTTTTGTGGAATTGGTATTTGCTGCGCTTGTATCTCATTCCCGATGCTTTGATATCTGCCATAACGTTGCTGATATCCTTTTTGTGTTGTTCAATATCTTTGGAGTATATGAGTACATCATCCAAGTAAACTATACAGCGTATATCCAGGTGCTTGTATTAGATGTTATTGATCCATCGTTGCAAAGATCCTGATACATCGGTTAGCCCAAGGGGCATAACGAAGTATTGGTAATTCCCATATTTCGTGGTGAAAGTTGTTTTCTATTCGTCTCATTTTCTTATCCTGACATTGTAGTAGGCGTCACGTATATCTAATTTGGTGAAGTATTTGGCTGATGCTAGTCGATCCAGTGCTTCGCCGATTAGAGGTAGGGGGTATTGATCTTTCTTCATTATGCCATTGCGGGCTCGGTAGTCAACGCAGAGTCTTAACTTGCCATCCTTTGTCTTGATGAACAGGATGGGTGATTCTCCGTTGGCGTAAGATTGTTTGATCCATCCCCCTTCCAGGTTTTGCTGAATATATTTTCTTAGTTCTTTGAGTGCAGTTTCTCCTAGTGGGTATATCCTTTTCTTGGGTAATCCCTCGGTGCTTCCTTCTAGATCGATTGCTAGGTCCACCTCGGGTCTGTGAGGTAGTAACTTGGTGGATTCCTTTTCTTGGAATAAGTCCAGGTGCTGGTGATATTCTTTTGGAATTATCTGATCCAATCTTTCATCTTTTATTTGAGTCCGATTCCTTATGCCCAGCTCGGTACTGATGTTGATTTTGGCCAGACTGATCTTTTCTTCTTGAGTATCCCATGTAGGATTCCCGTCATATCTCCTCGGCGGTCAAACTTGTTGAACGCTTGTGCCGACATCAGCAAAAAAAAAACTCTCGCCGGACGTGGAATGTCTGCATCCGGACATGTTTGGTCATTTCTTTTCGCTGTGTGCGTCCGGACTGTCCGGACGCTGACTCATTTCATCCGTCCCGTCTGCTGCATCCACACGAACCTACTTTCGCCTCCACCTCATCAGACACATGTAGCGGATCCCGTTCGTCGCAATGCCGTCCGCTCTTGTACTCTACGCCCTTATTTCGTCCGCTGGTCTTCATTTTCTATTGTTCCCCGGTCTTCGCCTCCTGAATGCAGCTTTACTAAACCGACCCGCCCACGCCGCGAGGATCTGTCCAGTAACATCCCATAATAAATCCTTCGCTCACAGTACTCTGGTGTAATCCTAGTATCCACCTCTCGTCCAGCACGTATCTGCCGACTCCGACTGCCCTCTTCACACCCTGTGGTTGTTCTGACTACAGTCCCTAGCCTTCTTTGCTATGGCATTTGTGCCAGGCCGGTAGCGGAAAGACCCACATCATGTAAAGATGGCGGTGGGCGTCGTCGTATAGGTGCCAGATGATTTATATTTCTTTCCGCGCTAGCTCACAGAACGAATTGTGTCCGCCCCAATCCACACTCCTGATATTCGTACTGCTTATTAGTACTTCAGGCTCTGCACATCCTCTCTGGCGGCAGTTTTCAATTTTCAGTTTACTTAGCTAGTAGCATTACCGTGATCCTTATACAGTCTTTATAAGTATATATATACAAGAATTGAATATATCTCATTAAACGTTCGCAAATCAATCTGGTGATTCACTATCCATTATCTCTCCCTGGCAGGAACCAGATGTGCCTGCCCGATCACTACTCCTATATTGACGATCCGCATATCCCGCCCGCCGGACCGCTTGCAAACTCGGATGTGTCCACTCATATTATGAAAGCTCCCACTATTCACCAGATCGAGCACTTGAACCACAGCCAGCTGAGTGATACCTTGGGCCTCGCTCCGGACGTTTCTTATCTTGAAAAGTCCTAATAATTGTGCGACACACCACCCCCATAGATCCCCACAACTGTCCGCTCCACCAACCTGGATCCATATCCAATTGTTTCTCGGCCCTGCGTTTCGGAAAGACTTTGTTCCAGTACCGCGAGCCCAGTGGATCTGGAAGATGTCCGTTGAGTGAAAGTCAGGGACTGGAATTTCGAGCTGGGTAAATTGCTCCACCGGAAGCAATCCCAGTTGTGAGGAATTGGTAGGTAGCCGCAGCTCATCCGCTACAGTCCGTTGGATATAACGGACGGTGTCCTCCACCATTGCGGAATAATTGATCTGGAGGGTCTCGCAAAAGTTAATTAGAGTGCCGGTGTTCGTGCGGCCTCTGAGAACTCGCCGTAGTTGACTGCGGCTTGAAGATGTCTGCATCTCTTCCATCACATTTCCTATTCTAACCTCACCATCAGCCTTTGATAGTTCCTCGAATGTAAGCAATCTCATTCCCAGGGCATGCCGGCGGCCATATTGTGATAAGATCTGTTGGGCAGCTTCATTTTTGTTTGATCTCCTGTAGCCTTCTTTGATCAGGTCCTTATGTGCCCGTTCACCGATATCAGTGGAATACATCGTCACGGATCTAAAAGGTCGGACGTGGTCCGCAAAGTGACTCAGGTAGTGCATCTTGCTAAAGTTGAAGTGGTTCTCACGTCGGATCAAAATTTCCCGCTGATGTATTCTTTGGCGCCTCTCTTCATCCGCCAGTCGACGGCGCTTGGCGCCGGAGATGTGGGGAGGTCCTTTGGCTCGTTGATCCGCTATCTGTTCTCATAGTTCACGATCCTCATGATGCGCCTGGGCACGAGTGAACTCTGAGGTACGAAACTCATGAAAGATGTCTTTCGTCTGGTGAAATGTCCTCAGATAATCTTCCATGTAAGATATGGTGTCAGGTGTATGGCTGCGATACTGGGCCATTAGACTGAAGTAAACCAGCGCACTAACACATTGCAAGGCACATTTGAAACGAGAGGTACTGAGAACTGTCCAGATTTTGTAATGCAGACCGTAATGTAACCATAATGTATCGGCCGAGGTGACGCATTTCCTTTCCATGCCATTGCGTGACTTCCCGATAGGCCTTTTGTCGTACCCTAAACCCCGGATAAGGGGCAAGTTCTTTCCACACGTTGTCGAATGCCTGCTGCCATTTGTGCTTTTCCAGGAGTCCTTGTATCCATTGCATCATATGTTTCAATAGGCCAAGATTGATATTATGCAAGAGGTCTGGCTTATGGAGGTCTGCAGGGTCTACTCGGTGGAGTCCGGAGAACACGTTCCGGCCTATTTTTACCTCAATCTGGTTGAAATATTCCCTAGCACCGGCCATTCCAGTCTCCCCGTACTCCGAGGCAGTTTTCGCATATAAGGTGTAGTCACGGATCGTACGTGTATGCCGCGGGTCGCCACCAAGCTCTCTGCCCGGAACCTCATACTTCGGGCATGACTTACTACTTATTCCATGTAAGTTTGTATGCTCGGCATGATCTGCAATCCAGGCAGACAAGATGGGACAGTAGAGGCGTGTTTTCCCATCTGAGCAGTCCATTATCGTACCTTCTTGGGCAATCGCCTGTAACGGTGCAAATATGAGATCAAAAATAACCTGTAGTGAATCCGCATTCGTCTGCCGCTGGACTTCGTCGGCGCGGGCTGATTCACCGCTAAACTTCGGTGGCACAGGCAGCAATGCAAGAAGCAGGATCGGCATCTTGACCGGGCTGTTTCTAGTCTGCGAAAGGATATTGCCGCTTGTCATGTACACCATCCAGGCTTGCTAAACACCCAAAAAATTGGTGAGGTGTGTCTGGTCCGACAATCCGATGACCAGTACCAATGTTGACCCGGCTGATAGTGATTCCTATTAGGAAACAGAAGGAATTATTAGCATGAGAAACACTAGTTACTCCCAACTTTTGTGGACCAATTCCATACCTGAGTCTCCCACCACCAGTCCCCTGTATGCATCTCAGAGTACAATCGTTCCCCACTTGAATTATATTGGCACACAGGTGCGTACATCATATCAGTTCTAGATGCAACCTGGCCGATCAGGTAGCGGCCGCAATCAATGATATTTCTATAATGGAAGGTCGTTGCACGTTTCCCATCATCCACAATGGCTTCTGCCCACACCAGATACTCATTGAATGGGTCCAGTGCTTCGAGCTGTTTTCCCAATTTATATACAGACTCAAATGACCCGGCGTTCTTGCCCGGCAAGCCTTTTGCAAAATGATCATCAATCCGTGACTTAACTACCTTAGTTCGGATGAACCAGCTAGCTAAATTGAAGTCGTCTTCTGATGAAAAAGGGCTCCATGGGTCATCACTCAAGGCCTGATTGAGCGCTGCATAGCCAGCAACATCCCCGATTGCTCGGCCCGCACCCTGAATTGTCCGCTGACTGGATGGGCCGGCCGTGTCTGGCACTTGGAATATGTCCGAGTCTTCCGCGTCGGAGTCGTCCTGTATATCGCTATCCACCTCATAATCTATGAGATCTAACCCAGGGTCAGATTCATAGTCCGAGTCACTCTCTTGGTCTGCAAGCCTCCCGACAGTAATGACCTGCTGATCCACAATGTTATTACGTACGGAAGCTGTCAGCTCGGATGAGGTCTGATCGGTGGTAGCGCGGAGTAATAGGATGATATCCATATGCATTGCTCAAAGGTGCCTCTCGTATGCAGCAGCCTGTTGATAGCAGCATCGACAATAAGGGCACTTGGACGCGTTTGAGGTCATCGTGGTCGTCTACAATGTTGACTTCTACTATCAAGACGTCTATTGGGACACGCATTAGCGGATGAAATGCAGATAAGGTCCGGCAGCATATGATCTTTCAAGTTTAAAATTGGACGTCTCGGAGACTGGAATTGGAGCAATGACCTTCGAGATAGTAGGATGGCCAACAGGTCTGCAGGTGGAAGTTGTCTGCACGGTGGTCTTGGTCTTTCCAGTATAGTATCTTGGCCTTAGAAGTGTAGTATCTTGCTTCCAAGGAGGGTGTTGCACTTGTGAGGTGATCGTCTTGGCGCGTATTCTGCGGCTCATTGGTAGCTTAAAAGATCATTCAAGAACAGGTAAATTTTCTAGCTTTCAGGTACGGAATGGCATGGTACCTGCTACTAACCCGCGAATCTCTTGGCGAGTACTATGCGGTTCATCACCGGCCGGCCCCCAAATCTAGTATCTAGCTGTTCAGTATCGTTTATAGCCACCAAGTACGGTGTTTACTAGAAGTGAGTCATGAGCATCTTGCTGCATATTTGGCTGCTCATTTGCAGCTCAAAATCACATGCGGGTGTGTTGTAAGGCTTTCCGGGATTGTTCCAAGCACCATAAGTATTTACTAGTAAGCGGTGACAATCTTGGCGCGTTTTTTGTGGTTGATTTTCAGCTCTGGAGGTTTTCCAAGTCTACTCCCGGTAGTGTTTGGCTTGCGACTGAAGTTTGGAGCTTCCAAATATGTTGTTAATTTTTGCAAGTGAGGCAGGAGCCTCTTGGGGCGTACTCTGCAGCTCATCTGTTGGTTTTTCAAGTCTAGTATTTTGCTGTCGAGTATTGTTCCTAGCTACCAAGGGATGTATTTACTACTAGTAACCAAAAGAAAAAGCCTGGCCTTCATGCCGGGATGGGGGCTCAGAATGGCCCGGCACCTTTGTCCGTTTCGACACAAGCAGAGGGTGGTTCAAAGCCCCTGCTATCGTACGGGCCAGGCTCAGGGACAGACCCCCTGTTGGGACGAGTACCAGTACTAGTGGTGGGCCCTGAGCGTCTTGGGACATACTGCGCGGCTCATCCCCGGCTTACATCTCAAGTCTAGTACTACTAGTACTAGTAGTATTTAGCTGCTGAATATCATTCCAGGTACCAAGTATGGTGTTTACTCGTAGTAAGCCGTGAGCATCTTGCCGCATATTTTGTGGCTCATTTGCAGCTTAAAATGGCTCCCGGGCATAACATATATTTTTCGAGTATCGTTTCTAGCTTTCAGGTACTCGCGTGGCCGAATTGAACCCGGACAGTTTGGAGGGGAGTTGACACCTTAGTAGGTGTCCGGGGTCAAACCAGCCGCGCAGGTATGATGAGTGATATTGAATAGGGACCGTCTTCTTCACATTTTGCAGCTCATTTGCGGCTTAAAACGTTGTCTTGGCTAGAGTGGTCTTGGCTAGCGTGGTCTGTTTTTCAAGATGCCAATGATTGTACAGCGTAGAAACGTAATTCAACCCACCAAAGCCTTCTCTAGTCCATACACAAGCTGCCACCCCTTCTCCCCCCTTCTCCCTCCTCCTTCCTCCATCTCCTCCCGGCACCATCAAACAATCACTCCTTCCATCAACGCATCCATCCACCATCAACGCACCCACCCCCGGCGGCAGGGACATAGACCGCCCTCAGACTAAGGATCCCCAGGTAAGTACGCAGTTCAATTTAATATGTTCACAGCTAAGTCTTCGGGAAGCAATTTCGATCCGTAAAACTTCCGCAACCACCCTACGTTATCCGTAGCACCTTGCTCCTTTCTGTTCGAGTATGTACAGAATCCAATTATTATTCCTGCCTGTTTTCCTTGCTTTCATCTGACAAATTTCATCAGCAAAAGATAGGCACGCTCCGGCTGTCCCCCTCCCCCCCCCCCCCCAAGCCACCCACAATGCCGAAAGTTGGACTTGGTTGCCCAATAGCACCGGGCTATCAAAATGATGGCGATGTGTATTGGTACAAACAAGTCTGTTGGTTCCCAAACCCGGCTACTTGTAGTCCGGAGTATGGCGGCTGGCGGAATGCCTTGAAGCGCAGGATGGAGTGCGAGCGGATTACGGGGTACAGGAGCACTACTCCGACCCAATGGGTGGCCATTCAGGCCTACGGCCTAACAGTGGAGCTCATTGCCAGCAATGGCAAGGAGCCCCACTGGCTGGCCAGCACAGCCAGGGGCAGGCTGCTGACCGAATGTCTGGATTTTTTGCGTAAGGATGTAGTAAAAAAGGATTCGAGAATGTTGACGGCAATGGGCCTGGCTGTTGCTCCTTCCCCTCCGGTTCCTCCTGCTGTTGGCAGCGGAAATGATCATAAGTTTCCTCAAACTGTGCGCAGGAGACTAGTAGAATTTATGGTAATACGGATCCTATAGGCTTTGCCGGTCCCCGCGGTGTCCGCCTGGGGTTCGATATGCCATCCGAGGCCCACCCGGACGGTCTGCTCCTTTCCGGACTGGACAAGGTCTAGTGGCAAACCCGTGGTGTGGTCTCCTGGCTGGAGCTGACGGAACCAACCCTGTCCTACTTGCTCCCTCAAATAGAAAGGGTAGTGGCACGCGGGGTTGGGTATCGTCATCTGGTGGGCGCCACCCGGTACAACTCAATTTTGCTCCTCGATGATCCGGATGAGCCGCTGCCCATATCCGAGATGATTCCCATCCTGTCGAGCCGGCACGTTCGCATCTGGTGGGGGTTGAGTCTGCCGAACGAACTGATGAACCTGTTGGTCCGATGCCATCGCGACATGGGTGATGAGCCTGGAACACCTCCACCGCACGGTCAGCAATACGGGACGCAGAATAATCGGAGTGACCCGGAAGGAGAGGAGGGGGGGGCGCAAGGAGAGGAGAGGGGGGGGCGGAAGAGGAGGAGGGGCAGGAGGAGGGGGGCCGGAAGAGGAGGAGGAGAAGGAGGAGGAGGGGGAGGAGGGGGAAGAGGAGGGGGAGGAGGAGGGGAGGAGGAGGAGGAGGAGGGGAGGGGGGGGGGAGGGAGGGGGGAGGAAGCGGAGGA
>LN890947.1:497971-537980 GCA_900010015.1 Tuber aestivum | reverse complement strand
GAGGAGGAGGAGGACGAGGAGGAGGACCGTAGCTGGAGGAGGAGGAGGAGGTAGGGGAGGACCGTAGCAGGTACGAGGTATCCGGTGCTCCTTAGTTAGCGGAGGTCGAAGTTACGGTGGGGGCGCGGTGCAAGGGCTGGGCCGGTGATGTTTGGCTGCGGCCAGCCTTTGGGGCTTTTCTTTATTGGATTTTGCTTTTTTCTTTTTTGCTTTTATAGTTTTGTACTGTAGATTGTCTTTTCCGGGCGTTTTCCATTTTGAACAACCCGCTTGGTAGCCTTTTCTGTCTAAGGTTTTTATCTTGTGCCCCCTTTGTTTAGCCTTAGCTATCTGCTATACCGTTTGAGACTAGCATGTCAAAGCCTTACCGCTACCCTTAACCTTGTTTGTAACAGTCCGCTTGGTACCCTTACCCGAACTGGGTTAGTCCGCTCACCTTAATTTAACCTTTTCCTTTGCACAACAAACGTCCGCGAGGTGGTGGATGGTCTGAGCCCTATCCTCATATGTAGTAACCGTGACCGTGATAACATGCAAGTGCACTTTGAGTTCAAAATATACGAAGGCAATTGACCTGTGATCGAGTGACAACATGTGCACAGGTGCCCCCTTTAAGAAGGCATCCGAACCCCTTTTGTCTGCTAGATACAAACCCTTATAATACTGCCTTAGTTATTGGCAAATATAGGTTCACCAGCACTCAGGCTATCTACATCTCCCAACACTACTCCCCTCTATTTACCTCGTCACAATGCCACAACAGCCACGACCCAATGCTCACAGGCCACGTGTGTCCCACCAGTCAGGACAAAATCAGGAGGTCCGCAGTAGACATGTCCGGAAATCCAGATCGAAGGAGACATTGGCTGTAATACCCTCTACTTTGCCTTCTGTGACTTCCTGTCAGTCCGCAAGTCAGAGAAGCTCCGCATCACGACTTCAGGTACCATACCCTGCTCATCGGCATAACGGAGATCAGGGTCTGGAGGCAGCAGATGATAGTATGGACTCGCATGATGGGGAATACGAGGATGATGGTAATCAGAGTGAAAAGAGCGAGGAGGCAGATTTGATAGAGCTAGATGAAGATGATGAGGACCCGGCAGCGGGCCACAGGGTGCAGAGACCTGTAACTGTGCCCGGGTTCCAATCCCAATGATCGATTATGACAGTGACAGTTACACCGACCCAAAGATCGGAGAGGATTGGTTTACCTGGATGGAAAACACCAGGGCCACTATGAGTTAGCCAAAATCATTCAACTTGCATGCCGCCCTCCGGATCGGCCTCCGGGCCTGATCTGCCCGCAACACCAACCGCAACACCAAGTCACTCACGACCAGGAACACCAGAATTTAGCGACACAGCCCCAGTGGTGACCAGCAGCAGACGGAATACCGCTGTAGAGATTGAGCTCACGATTGAGACCAAAGCCCGTGAGTTAACGTGGGACTGGACACTGTTCAAGGATCCGTTTCCGGTGTAACGACCCTACGACATAGAGCTATGGTAACCTACGTCTACGCCCATACATAGGACCAAGAGGTCACATGGTAGACAAGGCAGATATCCAGGCGCATATCCAAGAGATATCTGATGGTCCAGAAATCTCTAATGAGCAGAAGGTACTTAAGGAATAGGTATACCTAGGTAGTGGTAATAACGTGACAATGTCCGTACTGGCCTGGGGATAGGTCAGGAGGCCGGGTAAGTTTACCCTGCCTAAGGAAGTCACGTTACCCTGCCATGGAGATTAGTTTCGTGTCACCATAGACATACTTACCCTACCTTTCGGACACTATTACCCTACCTTCCGTCGGAAATGTTCTCGGAAGAATTTCGGGAAATGTTAGGATTGTTTGTTACGCAATGACGATCGACGAGCACTTGATTGCACTTTGATCGGAAGACTACGGGAGGAGCTATAGTGCTCCAAACAAGCTGTAACTTGGTAGAATTATTCCTAACAGGTACCTGCAGCCCCAGGGTTCGCCCCGGGCGTCATGGGCCAAAATGGGTGGAGTTGCCGTTATGCTAGGTAAATGGAATCTACGAAGACACGCCCACAACACTGTATGCGTCGTCGCCGTCCGTCCGACCGGAGGCTGTTCGCAGGATATATATATGGGGGCCAAGGTGAGAAGGTCAGGTACCTTCTCCAAAACGACGGAGTAAAACGGACCAAATCTGACGGAGTTAGCGTGAGCTATACGGAAGGGTCCCCAGAGTAGTCCCGGGTAGTGCCGGAGACATCTGGGAAGGTTTTACGCCAATCAAGCCTACACGTGCCCCTTTGCCATAGGCTCTTTGTGGGTTGTTTGAGGACTCTAATAGCATGACACTTATCACGGTGAGTGGTGTGCCGGGGGTAAGGGACCATGGGTAGCGGCTATGGGTCCCGCCGCCGACACAGCTCTCCGGGGGAGCGTCGTAGACCCCCTAAGTTCGCAATCAAGAAAGATAGAACTTAGCCGGAGGACAGCTGATGTCTACGAGTGCTTGCATAGGTCATAGCATATGGGAAGAGAGTCATTTAGTTAGCTTTCCTAAGCGTCTCAACAGTTAGCCACTGACGAGACACCGATGTACAGAGGTTTTCACTCCGGCAGGTGTATTGGTAAACACCTCGCAGGAACTGATGTGCATATGGGAGATTTCTGCTAGAGTGCGCTGACACCTATTTCCCTTCGGTGACACGGTAATGGTACCAGGGCAACCCTTACGGAGAAGGGCATACTGACGTTGGTCGTGGTAATCTGATGGGGGAGTTTTTGGTATAAGTCTGACTACTTAAAGATTATACGAGAACTCTCCTACCCCGACAGAATCAACATCCTCTCAAAAGACTTTAATTGAGATAAGCCTGAGCTTAACGATATTAAGTTTTACCGTTTAACTTTTATTCTCTACACTGTTGGAAGAGCTGTGTTTGAGAGATTCGAAGTTTGGTGCGGTCGCATCCTTAGGAGCCATCTGCCTGAGGGAGCCCCCGTTACATCCGGACCCAATTACCCTGACTGAAATGGTACGCACGTGTTGGAATGATGCCCAGCATGAATTAAAGTTTTCCGACTTTGGAGATGCCACACTGGGCTCTAATGAGCAGGTCAGTTTCTCCGAATTGATAATCTACTTCTCATCCGCATAACTAAATATAATGGCTACCGGCCACCAATTTGCAGATCCGAACAAAACACAGTGCATGCAGATCCCAGTATCTATATTGTGAAAAGAGGGCTATAACAGAACTCTATAGGCTTGATGCAGAGGATCCTATACCCTGTGCACAAAGGGTAGAGTACTTACTCGAGAAAGACCAGTTTAATTACCCGCCTAATGGGTATGAGGTATACTCGTTACCCATCCTTGTGATTATCCCAGGCTGCAGTAAGACTGAATCTGTCTAACAATGCCGGCAGGCACTTTCTCTTAGATTCCTAGCCCTACAGATTCCAGGTGTCATATATGCACAATTTTATTCGGGCAAGAAACGGAAAGGCACAATGGATAATAGGTTCCTAGGAAAGATCAATGGCACGTTTCTGTGTCTGACTGTGGCCATATTGTGTCATGCTCTGCGATGCTGCTGGACTGGAGTATTTGTTGACCAGGTGAATTTCACACGTTCTAGTTCCCCAGGTAAAGATGAAAAATACGCAGTCGAGACAGATGATAATCAGGCTAATGGAAAGACAGGGCAGCTAGAATGTCAGTTAAGAACATGGACCAATACGCGCAGGGCTTTTTAGACTCAAATTATCCAGCGGATAACAAGCGGATTGAACAATAGAATTGTGAAGGATCGGAGAACAGGGGTAGAGAGGATCGATGGCTATTCCGATAATCTCGATGCAGTATGCCGCGAGTTTGGAATTAATCCGCAGCAGGTTGGATCGCAATCCATCGGTGTCGGCCGCGTAGGTACTAGTACCCTGAGAGGATATAGTCAGCAAGAGTCACAACGGCTAGGAGAGCAAGATCCGCTGGCGGGCTTAATTGACCCAGATTTGGTCGGGGCAGGTGAAGATTCCCTGGAGCATGTAGATGAAACTAGACCAGAGAGTGAGGAGGAAAATATATTTATTAGTGGGTGATCATGTATCTGTAAGAGAGAAAATAATGGAGTAGATTATGAAATATCTGGAGGTATGAAGACTAGAAAAGGGAGTCCGGGGAGAATGCGGACCGAACACGGACGATAAAACATAACTCTGTAAATAGATCCTGTGGATATAAAGATATACAACGTGGGATTAGAAGATAAGAACAATAGGAGAGGGAACTACGGCGAGGTCCAAGGGAGAGTTGGGGAAGTCCGGACGGGAGAATGAAGTATGGGGTGGAATGCGGAAGAAGCGTAGACGAAAAGGGAGTCTGGGGAAAATGCGGATAGATCGTGGACGAAACACGGACCAAGGTACGCAACTCTGGCAATACGTCCTGCGGATATAAAGAAATACAACGTGGGATTGGAAGATAGGAACAGTAGGATGGGAGACTACGGCGAGATTAGAGGGAGAATGCGGGACGTCTGGACGAGAAGATCAAGTACGTGAAGAAATGTAGACGGAGGGCAGACGAAACATGCTATCATGGGGGGAAGAATAGGCTGGACAGAGCAAATATAGAGAGGGCGCCGGAGGAGGGAATCGGTGGGGGGAATGTGTTGGCAAAGGGAGACCAGCGTCCGCGGACGTCCGGGGTGTCTGGGCCAAGGTCTGTACGTTGGGTGGATAGTTGTCATGGGGTGAAGAATGGGTTGGAGAGAGCAAACATCGAGCGGACTCCGGAGGAAGGAATCGGTGGGGGGAATGCATCGGCAAAGGGAGACAAGCGTCCGCGGATGTCTGGGGTGTCTGGGCCAAGGTCCGCACGTTGGGTGGATAGTTGCCAGGGAGGGTCCCCTCGGCAATGTGTGGTATGGGCAGACGCGAAACGGGCGCGTCCGGACGGATGAGGTCCGGGCGCGCCGATCCAGATTGCCAGTTTACATTTACAACTTCCAGAGAGTCTGACGCACAGGAAGTACAGGATGCAAAAGGGATTTTTTGCTGACGCAGGTCATCTATTTAGATTGTGAAACCTGCCAAATACATAGTATTTCTCGTTATATTCACGTCAGTTCTATAATACATGGTACAGAAAGAAACTACTGCAAGTGTTAAGAATCCTGCCTAGGGTCAGTAATGGGATGGGTAACGATTCGTCACTGGGGGCGAGGTGATAGTCCTCCGGCCTATGCCTACGCGACCTTGATAGTGACATTCTTTGACCCCTATCATATGCCGCCTATCCCTCTATTCTTCGTAAGTCCTCGTTCAGGACTTTTTTATTCAATGTGGGAGGAGAAATAGCTTTCTTATGTGAGAGGAAAGACAATTCTTGGGTTTCTTAAGATAATTGTTAAAGAGCATAAAAGTAGGTTTTTATTGATAAAACTTAAAGGTAGGAAATAAACAAGAAGAACCTGTGAAGAGCTAACACTAGGGATCCTAGTGACCCTTTATATAGTAGCTCTTCACCTGGCGTGACTGATACTTATGTGTCACGTAAACCTTGTGACTCATAACTATGAGTCATGCGAAATCCCTCAGCCTACTCTTATGAGTCGCTATGCAATATACTTAAAACCTATCAAAACATAATAACCAAGTCAGGTGCGCAACTCACATGACCTGAGTGAAACCCATGACTCATAATTTGAGTAATGTGCGAAAGTCATAACATCATGTGACTCACAACTGTCAGTTACAAACCAGTCAACATAATAACCTATGGTGCACTAGTGTATGTCGAGTGAAATCCCAACATACCTATAGCTCAGAAGTCCAAGCTATGTGAAATCTGCCTTGCTTAGTCACTGTTTGTGACATTAGCTCCCCTCTCCCTCAGCCCGAGTCCTATCGTGCTTATTCATACCCCCATCCCCCTTGATGGTCCCTCCAACTGTTTTCCCCATGGGAGTAGCTGCGATTAATCCTTTGGACCACTCGGGTAGTTCTATTCAAAAGTTTCTGAGCCTCTTCCACCTGGCTCTCTAACTCCCTTTCCAACGCACCCCTTGCTTCCCTCTCTCTCGCCAGCTCTTTCTCGAGTTGACTTCCCCTCAACTTGGTTCCTCTCTTCATTGGCCCCAGCAATACTTGTGTTATCTAGAGGTCTCTTTCCAATTCCGCTATCACCGCCTGTTGGTCCTCTGCCTGAGGCAACCTCAGCCTACCTTCTTCCATCTCTTCCTGCCAAGATACCTTATTGGCTTTCTTTGCTCTGAGCCATTTGGATTTTTGGGCCCCCCTCCTCCTCCACTCTATCCTCAGAGTTGGTTTGATGTATTGTACCAGAGCCACTGGCTCAGGTGTTGGGGATCTCGCAGGTGGTCCTAGGGGTGAAGTCTTAGGTGGCTATCAGTTTACTTCTCGAGGCCAATATCCCGAGCCCTCCTTCTTGTTCTTGTACTCTAGGCACTCGTCGTTGTAGCATCCTGTCCATAACAGGTTCGTGTATTTCCTTGCAGGTATCGGGGTTCTCGCCAGGGGTAAATCCACCAGATTTATGTAGTCTTCGTCCGTAGGTTCTTCCTTGCCTGGTGTTGGGGTTCGATACCTGCAGCTTGTTGGTATGATGTGTTTGAACATGTCGCCTTCTGGAACCTTCTGTAGGGCTGACGGTATCAGCATTGTGCTCCTCCCCAGGGGGTATTTCCAGTGGTAGGAGTCTGTATGGTACAATGTGGGTGTGACACACCCTGATTCAGGTCTTTCTTCGACTGTCAGTTGTTGCCTTGTGTGGGTATTGTTCATGGAATAGTTGGACTGCATTTTGTCCCTGTTCGAAGTTTTTGGCTAGGTACCAGGTCTTATCGTGTTCAGGAGAGTATCCAGTCAACTTTGCTCTGTATTGCAAGCGACCTTAGTGTAATCGAGAGTCCATGATTTCTTCGAGTTCGTATTCTGATTTACCGTCTATTTCGATAGGCGGTAGTGGGGGTTTTTCTTGAGCTGGTAGAGAATTGTCTTGATAGGGTTCTAGGAGGCTGATGTAGAAGGTGCTGTGTATTTTCATTGATAGTGGAAGATGCAGTTTATAAGCGCTGCTCCCTATCTTTGCCAAGATTTTGAATCATCCTATTTTCTTGTAATCCAAGGTTTTCGTCAGTCGTGTAGTTCTGATGTCGCGTGGTAGAAACCAAACCTGGTCTCCTGATTTTAGGTTTATATTGGAGTTTCGGTGACCATCATATTCTTCATTTTGTCGTAGTTGTGTAGTGACCATTTCTGTTCATAATAGTATGTTGTAGAGTTGACTCATATCTTTTTTATTCGTTATCTTTCCTTCGAGCATATGACCTGTGGTCTCGTGTTCTGGACGTAGGCCATAGGTTGCATAGAAGAGTGTTGATTTGATTGTTTCTTGATTTCCGTTATTGTATACAAATTCAGCTGTGGGTAACCATTCGCAGCAATCGTCTGATTGATAATTGACTTAGGCTCGCTGGTATTATTCCAAAATGCCATTTGTCTATTCAATTTGTCCGTCTGTCTGTGGGTGGAATACTGTACTCAAGCATCGTTTAATTCCAAGTTCTTCTGTTCTCTCTTTCCATATTTCTGATATGAATAGTGATCCTCAATCACTGATGATGTCTTTTGGGAGTCCATGCAGTAGATATATTTCTTTTAGAAATATTTTCACAAATTGTATTGCCATCATATCCGTTCAGCAAGGTATAAACTGACTCATTTTAGTCAGGCGATCAAGTACCACTAGGATGGGGTTTTGATCTTCTGACTTTGGGAGGTCCGTAATGAAGTCTAGTGATATGGATTTCCATAGTTTTCCAGGTACTTCGTTTGATTTGAGTAGTCCGTAAGGTGCATGTCAGACCACTTTAGTTCATTGACATGGGTCGCAATTTTTTACGTATTGTTTGATGTCTTCCCTTATCTTGGGCCAATAGTATGGTTGGTTGACGAACTTGGTAGTTTTGGCTATTCCTCCATGTCCCACGTATGGAGGGTCATGATGGTGTCATATGATTTCCGTACATAAATCTTCTTTATCCAGTATCCAGATTTTTCCATCATACCATAAGTATTCGTCTTTCCACTGGCGTAGTCCTAGGGCTATACCTTTGATTTCCTTCGTGCCCACGGCTAGTTCCTGTCTTATCCTTTAACATTCCACATCTTGTGAGCTTTCTCTCGTGATATCTTCTTCTAATGTCATACCCATGTTGACTTGGTTTAGTGATTCGTATCCCCTGCCTTCGTCTTCGGTTGAGAAATATTTTTCTTTTGGTAAGAGTATTTGTTGTCTTTGTTTGATTCTCTCATCTTCTGGTGTATTAGGTTTGTCATTCGATCTTCGAGTTAATGCGTCTAGTTTTCCTCCGTCTTTTCCCCGATTACATTTGAGCTTGAAATTGTAAGTGCTGAGTTTTTCCATCCATCTTATTTGTCTTCCGTTTAGTTCCTTTATGCTCGTGAAAGGTATGAACTTTTTCTGGTTTGTAAGGATTTTGACCAACGTATTGTTGCTTTGTGCGTATCTTCTCTATTCCTTTAATGCTTAAACTGTTCCTAATAGTTCTTTATCGTGGACAATGTAGTTGCATTCTGCTGGAGTTATTATTTCGGATCGGAATGCCACTGTTCTCCATTTGCCATCTTCGCACCTCTGGGATAGTATGCCTGAGCATATATATTTAGAAGCGTCCATTTCGATTATAGTTTCTCTTTCCGGGTCAAAGTGTACCAGGATTGGTCCTTGGGTAATCTTGGTTCTTAGCGTGTCCAAGGTCTTCTTCGCCTTAGGTCCCAAGTCCCATTTGACATCTTTTTTAGTCAGGTTGTATAGGGGTTTAGCGGTTCTGCTGAACCCTTCTATAAACCTTTAGTAGAAGTTGCAGAATCCCATAAAACATTGGATATCTGATTTGTTTTTTGGATATTCCCATTCCCATATTGCTTTGGTTTTCATTGGGTCCATTTGTACCCCTTCTCCATTGATGATAAATCCTAGGTATTCCGTTTCTGTTTTGTGGAATTCGCATTTGCTCGGTTTGCATCTCGTTCCCGATGTTTTGATGTCCGCCATAATGTTGCTGACATCCTTCTTGTATTGTTCCATATCCTTAGAATATATGAGCACGTCATCTAAATAGACGATGCAACATCTATCCAGGTACTTATAGAGCACATTGTTGATCCATTGTTGGAATGCGGCTGGTGCATTAGTTACCCTTAAGGGCAAGACGAGGTATTAGTAATTCCCATATTCCATGTTAAAGGTCGTTTTCCATTCATCTCCTTTTCTGATCCTGACATTATGGTATGTGTCCCATATATGTAAGTTGGTAAAGTGTTTGGCTGACGCTAGTGGGTCCAATGCTTCACCAATTAGAGGTAGGCGGTACCTATTCTTTTTGATTATGCTATTGAGTACTCGGTAATCAATACATAGCCTTAACATTCCATCTTTCTTTTTGATGAGTAGGATGGGTGATCCTCCGCTGGCATACTAGGATTTCTTAATCCATCTTCTTTCCAAGTTTTGTTAAATGTATTCTCTTAGTTCTTCGAGTTCAGTTTTTCCCAATGGGTATATTCTTTTCTTTGGTAGTCCCGCAGTCGATCCTTACAGCTCAATTGCCTGGTCAACCTCAGGTCTGTGAGGTGGTAACTTGGTTGATTCTTTTTCTTGGAATAGGTCCAAGTGTTGGTGGTATTCTTTCGGTATCATTTGATCCAATTGTTCCTCTTTTGCTTTTGTTCAATTCCGTATGGCCAGTTCTGTACTGAGGTTGATTTTGGCCAGAGTTATTCCTTCTTCATGGATATTCCATTCAAGGATCCCTGCTGTTTCTCCATGGCAGTAGAACTTGTGGAATGCTTGTGCCAATATCCGTTTAATTTCGACCTTTAGTTGTTTCTCCTTGGTTGCACCTTGGTTGTCCGTACTTCCAAATCCTTTAGTTCCTCTGATTGCTTCTCTCAGGCTTGTCACCTCTTGTAATTCTTATTTGTTGATTTTTTCGATGATTAGCTGCGCAAGCTTGTCGCGTGTTTTTACTTTATGATCTTGGTTCCCTTGGTTGACTATGACAGCTTTCATTTCACCTGTATAGTCAGCATCTATTACTCCCGCATTGGTGGTAAGTTGATGTTTGACTGCGAGACAGCTGCGTGGTGCTATACGCCCAGAGGTCCCTTGAGGTAACTCTATGGCTATTCCAGTGGGAATGATTACCTGCCCATTGGCGGGTATTGTAACTTCTTCATTAGCATACAGGTCATGTCCTGCTGCCTTCTTGGATCCTCTCATGGGTATCTTAGCCTCCTAGCTTAACCTTTAAATGTTGATCCTTTGATCCGTTGTCTGAACTTGGTTGATCCCCGCCCCCAGGCCGCCCCGGCCCGCTCCCTCCTCCGGAGTTGCACATACCACTGGCGAGCTACTGAGACACCACGCCGTGCATCGTTTACTGGCAAATGTAACTTTTCCTTCTTCCTAGTCCAATGTGGGGTTATGTTATCTTAACCATAGTATTCTGAGAATTATCTCATGGTATTGCAGATTTGCCACTTGGAAGTAGCCACTTCCCTATGGTTTCCAATTGTCATAGGTACTTGTACAGTATGGGTTATCGGTCCCATTGCCCTGGGTTTCCTGTCCGCAAGGTAAATCTGTCTCTCGCTTTTCGTTTTCTTGGTTTTTAACTGATATTTGTCACAGGCTTCTTTGTCGATAAACTCTTCTGTGGCTCCGGAGTCGAGTTTTGTGTGTATCGTGGTTGCTTGTTTTTTGTTGTTATAAATTTTTGTTTCGATCATGATATGATCATTGTTACTGTCTTCCGTATTTCTACTTAAGAGAGTGTAGTAATTGGTCATGGAGATGAATTTCTCTTCCGGAGAGTCCTGCAGACCATCCATTGCTGGGGACCTTCCTCTTTTGCCACCCTCTCATAATCCTCTTCAATTTCAATCCCCCTTAGATTGTTGTGTGGATGGAACCTAGGGTACGGTCTAATGTGTTGCTGATTTCATCCTTGCATTGGAGTTAGGTTGTCCGGTCATCTGCAATCCTTGATCATATACCCACCTATACTACATCTTAAGTATAGATTGTTGTTTTGTTCTCAAAGGTACTCATCCTTTGGAAGGTTGAGTGATGGTCTCCTTCTAGATGCGTCCAGGTCCATTGTGCCACCTCCTTGGGTGGTGGTTCTATAGGTTCCGTTCTGGTTCCTTGGTGTACCTTAGTTTCTTGTGTTCGTATTGTTGCTTTGCATTGAGTTTGACTGGTTCTTTTGAATCCAGCCTAGTTGTCCAAATTGGACTTCCTTTCAAATGGCTCAATGGGCCATTGCTTCAGTTGTAGTAAATCTTTCTTCGCCGTATCTCTAGGCATCTTAATAGGTTTTTCTCAAGCCTTTCATGAACCACCTCATAGTGGAGAGCTTGTCGCAATCCCGGTCATACTGGAGTAGTCGAAAGTTGTACCAGTAATCTGCGACAATTTATATTCCTTGGCAAATTTTATCAAATTTGTTTCTTGTCCATTGGCTTAGTTCTATGTCTGTGAATTGGGCTTCAAATACTGCCTTGAAGCTGGCACAGTTCATTCAGGGTGCAGTATTGCTGACCATAATAGGTGTTACTCATTTTAGGGGTGTTCCTTGGAGTAGGGTGAGAGTATATCATATTTTGTCCTGGTCGTTTCCTTGTGTCCATCAAACTGTATCGAAGTAGGTTAAGAGTTAGACCATGAATCCTCCCAACTTGCTTCTTTCCCCATCGTATTGTGGTGGGGTCTTGACTTTGAGTTGCTGTCCTGTTCCTCTTATGGCCTCTCGTATCAATACTTCCACTTCGTCATATGGAATCATCTGAGGGTTACTGGCCCTGGTAGAGGCGAGCCTGGCGGTAGTACTGGTCCTGACATTCTTTCAGGTTTTGGCGTTTCTGGTACTTCTTCCTCTTTTGGAAAGGTGTTGCATTCAGGAGTGACTAGACTTGTGAATTTTGCTGAGTCATGACTTGCTTTGCCGATCGCTTGTTCTAATTCTTCAAGTCCAGAGCTGATGTCTGGGACGTCTCTGTCTTGCTAGTGATCTCGGTTGAATGGATCTGTTGTGTAATTGTTAAGTGTCACGTTATAGACACATTCTAAGGTTAAGAATCCTGCCTAATGGGTGAGTAATGCAACAGCTAATACTGCTTGACTTGGGGGATGGTGATAGTTCTAAGGCCTATGCCTACGTGACATTGATAGTCACGTTCTTTGACGCCTATCGTATCGCTCCTATCCCTCTATTCTTCATAAGTCCTCATTCAGGACTTCTTTGTTTAACATCGGAAGAGAAATAGTTTTCTCACGTGGGAGGAAAGACCATTCTTGGGTTTCTTAAGATAATTCTTAAACCACGTAAAAGTAGGGTTTTATTGATAAAACTTAAAGGTAGGAAATAAACAAGAAGAACATATGAAGAGCTAATACCAGGGGTCCTAGTGACCCTTTATATAGTAGCTCTTCATCTGGGGTACCTCATACTTATGCATCACGCGAACCTTGTGACTCATAACTATGAGTCATGCGAAATCCCGCAGTCGACTCTTATAAGGTGCTGCGCAACATACTTAAAACCAATCAAAATATAATAACCAAGTCAGCTGCGCAACTTGCGTCACCTGAGTGAAACCCATGACTCATAATTTGAGTCATGTACGAAAGGCATAACATCATGTGACTCACAACTGTGAGTCATGAACATGTAAATATAATAACCGATAGTGCACTAGTGCATGTCATGTGAAATCCCAACATACCAATAGCCAGGAATTCGGAGCAATCTGAAATCTGCCTTCCTTGGTCACCATTTATGACATCCCGCCCAACCCTTTACCATAAATACAGCATAAACCACTTATCTAACAGGTGATAACTCTACCAATATTGGTGCTGGGTAGACATCTGATGCACTATTGGAAAGTTGGCATTGAGTAGAACCAGGCCACCTAGCATTAGGCGCTGTGTCTAAAGAACACTCAGGCAATCTGGCATCAAAGTTAGCACTTCACCAGAACTCAGCTAGGGTGAAGACCAATTTTGTAACTGGCTGTAGCTGTCCCAATATTGGCACTGGCATGACGTTCGAGGTACTGTCGGAATGCTGGGTTCGAGTCAAAGCAGGCCGCCCAGTATTGGGGGCTGTGTTCAAAGGACAGCTGAGCAATCTGGCATCAAGGATAGCACTTTGCCAGAACTCCGTCAGGGTAAACACAACTTTCATAATACCCTATAGCTCTCCCAATATTGGTGCCTGGTGTTCAAATGTGTGGGTACGGCACTATCTTAATAACTTTGTATGAAAGTACGACACAGTAGTAAGAGTATACTGCGGGCACGCTAAGCGAGGAGGAATTTTGTATGAAGGTAGATTGGTAGTAGTTCTTGTCCTTAATTCTCTTAAGCGAGATGGGTGGTAACCTCTATTTATACAGGTGCGCATCCTTCGCGTAACTAAGACGAAATGTAAGGGAAAACATAAGTATCGACGTGGTTGACCGTAACATAAGTAGGAAAAACATAAGTGCGAACGTGTTTGACCCTAAAGAACTGCCAAGGAAATCCCATAAAACATGCGTAAATCTGAGGTGGTGTGAACGGATAATTAGAACATAATTGTAAATCAAATGACCGATGACCGTGCATGATGATGCATGAAATGTAAGAAGTAAACCCGAACACCAGATAAGAAAAGCACGCCATAATGCCCCAATCGTATCATGAAATATCAATGAAACATACGTAATACATACTCCGCTGTAGTAATGTCTGTGAACTAGAAATAATACTAAGTAGAGGAATGTACGATATTATCAAGAAGAATATACATATGAAACGAATTAGAAAATTCAACACTTCCCCTCATTATCTACAGCCCAAAAGTCCCCTTAACCGTTCGTGTGCCGGTTTCACTAAGATTTTCGTACAGATGTCGGCCAGGTTATCGGAGGAGGCAACCTTCAGGAGCGTGAACGAGTCATTATCGATTTCTTCCCGTATTTTGTGGTAGTGTATATCGATGTGTTTCGTTCGGTCGTTTAGCTGATGGTTTCTCGCGAGAAAGTTTGCGCCGGTATTATCTGTATGTAAAGCGATCGGTAAGTCGAGACGGATATCTTTGAGACCCTTTCGGAACCATTGGATTTGTCTTGCGGCAAGTCACATTGCGACGTATTCGGCTTCGGTTGTTGATAGTGCGACCAAGGTTTGCTTCTTCGCGCGCCATGAGATGCATGCCCGGTTGAGAAGTACAATGTATCCCGAAAAAGAATGGCGAGTATCGAGGGAAGCGGCGAAGTCAGCGTCAACGTAGGTATCGCTAGCGTTTGTCGTGTTGTAAGGGTAGAAGAGTCCAATGTGTTTTGTTCCGTTAACATATCGCAGGACGTGTTTAGCGGCCTTGAGGTGTTGTTCGGTAGGGCAAGCAGAAAATTGCGAGAGGAAAGAAATGGTATACGCTAGATCGGGTCTTGTGCCAGTAGTCAGGTACATAAGTGATCCTATCATCGATTGGTATTTGGAGGGGTCTGGAATGCGTGTGTCTTCGGTCCCCGACGTAAGTTGAATGCCTTTTGGTAAGGGTGTAGAGACGCTATTAGAGTTTTCCATTGAGAATCGTTTGAGGACTGACTTAATGTATTGCTCTTGGGTAAGATGTACCCCGTCTGGTGCGTATGCGATGTGCAAGCCGAGGAGGAATGTGGCTTCCCCTAGATCTGTAATCTCGAATGCCGTTGTCAGGTCTTCTATGAGAGATGTAGCTTCGGGGGTATCGGCTGCGTGGATAGCGATGTCGTCAACGCAAATCGAAACGTAGATGTCGTGTTTATCGTGAACAAACATGCATGGGTCGAGGGATGATGTCGTAAATCCTTTGGAGGTTAAGAATCTGGCAAAGAGAGCATACCATTTGTTTGCAGATTGCTTAAGTCCATAGAGACATCGGTTAAGTTTCCATACTTTGCCTTCGTCACCGAACCCAGGTAACGGTCACATGTAAACTTCTTCTTTCAATTCGCCATAGAGGAAAGCGGATTTAACATCGAATTGTCGCGGTCGCCATTTGTTTTTAGCGCATATTGCGAGGAGGAAGCGGAGAGATTCGTAATGTATGATGGGAGCAAAGGTTTCTTCGAAGTCGTAGCCGGGGATTTGTCCAAACCCTTTAGCGACGGCTCTTGCTCGATACCTTTCTAGGGTGCCATCAGCGTTTCTTTTAACTCTGTAAACCCTCATACTTTCGATTATTTTCCGTCCAATCGGGTTATCGACAACATCAAAGGTTCCACTCTTCTCGAGCACCAGAATTTCATAGTCCATAGCTGAGGTCCACTGGTCACGGTAGGGGCTGTTTATAGCTTGGTGATAAGTGGTAGGGTCCTCGTCCGGCATCTCGGTAGCATTTCTGCCATATCGAACCGGTGGGCGTGATACTCGTCCAGACCGAGTCCTGATTCCTTCTTCCGGTTCCGGTGGGTGATCCTGTTCATGGGCAGGTGGTTCCGGAGTTGGAGAAGGAGGTGCGGGATTCTCGTAGTCTTCTGCATGTTCTGGTGGTGGAGGGGGATGTACTTCAACGTCTGGTAGTGGTAAAGGTTGGTCGTCATCTTCCATTTCTTGAGGCTTGTCGCCAGGCTGCGAGGCTGTCGAGAAAGAGGGAAGCATAACGGTCGCACAGGTCTCCGATGTATGGGTCAGTTGTCTTGGATCCGACGATCCAGTTGGGTCAAGCGGTGTTATCGTCTTGGTTGTCCAATGGATTTGTCTTGTTTCGGAGATCCGATGTTGCGATGGTATATATATGCGGTATATTTCGTTGGAGGAGGTATAACCGACTAGATATCCTTCCAAGGCCCGGGGCTGTAGCTTCGTTCCAGGTTTTCCTTTCTCCTCTAGTATATGGACATAGCATTTGGTCCGGTATGGGCGCAAGTGGTTGATCAACGGCTTTGTTTTGTAGAAAGCTTGATAGGGCGTTGAGTTTCCTATGGCTCGGTTAGGGAGTCTGTTCCTGAGGTAGATGGTGGTGGAGACTGCTTGGGCCCAAAGGCTGAGGGTAAGTCCAGTCAACATAGAGCGTGTTGATGTGATGATGGTACGGTTGCCCCGTTCGGCAACACCATTAGATTCTTGTGAGTAAGGAGGGGTCTTATCATGCACAATTCCATGCTTCTGAAATAGGGTAAGCATCTTGTCATTGATGTACTCGCCTCCGTTGTCAGTACGCCATCTTTTGACGGTGGCGGAATGCTGGGTTGTTCTTTCGTTGATGAACTGTTCGAACACGTTTACCGTGTCAGACTTCGCTTTTATGGTGTAGATCCATGCATAGCGTGTATTGTCATTGATGAAGGTGATGTAGTACTAGGAGTTGCCAAAGGAGGGTTTCGAGAATCGTCCGCTAAGGTCGGAATGAATTAGCTCGAAGGGTATGTCACATCGTTTCTCAGTTGATTTGGGCTTTGACTTAGTTGACTTGGAGGTGATGCAGGTTTCGCATTGCCAGTCTTTGGGAACGATAGGAATAGCGGCAGAGTCGGAGTAGTGGTCGGCTTTGAGGTATTGCGGCGATGAATGTCCAAGGGCTTCATGCCACTCTTTGTAGGTCATCTTGTTCGCCGTCTCTTTTTCCTCTTGCACAACATTGTCCTGTCCGTCAAGCTTTCCCCATAGAACCTCTGTTTTATTTTCCCTAAAAACATACATATCCTTCCCAGAACTCCGCAAGGAAAAACCTTTTGCCAAAGAAACGATAGCGCGCCATGACAGCAAGTTACAAGAACCCAACTTAGGAACCCAAAGAACCCGTTGTAGAAAGACACAGGCTGTCCGGCCATTAGATGTTTTGGCCTTGAGCTCCACTGTTCCAAGGCCACATGATTCTATTACCGAATCATCGCCTAGCTTATAGGTGCCTTGTGAAGGTTCGAAGTTTATAACAAGGTCTAGGTTTGAAGTCATGTGTGAGCTTGCGCCTGTATCGATAACACATTGATTCGGGTAAGGGGTCTTTTGCGTAGGAGGTGAGGAGGTAGAGGTACTGACCGGTTTGGATGTCTCTTCCTTTCCGATCTTAGCCGAGTGTCCGGCCCTGTCCTTCTTGCGCTTCACGTTGTCGGCCTTGAGCTTGTTACACTCATTCCAGGAGTGACCTTCACTGCGAGCAGAGGGGTAATGCTTTTTGCAGTAGGAACATTCCTTCGTTTCGGCCGGTTGCCGGCGGACCGTATCGCGAGCCTTTCTCTTTCCTTTGACATCAGCGCTTTTATACGCCTTATCGTCCTCAGAATTAACCGAGGATTTCAAGTCCAACAGTTTGTTGTAGACATGATTGTAGGTAAGGTCCTCCTTGGTTTGGAGGTTGTCGACGATGTTGCTCATCGACGGGGGCAGGGAAGGGAGGAGAACGGCGGCGTTGGCTTCGGTTGACTCGAATACCGATTTAAAAACAAACGGTAAAGCGTATCGGTCGGTTTCCGCAGCGGAGGAGCAACGAAGTTGCATTCGATTCCACAGGGTATCGTACTTGTTGATGTGGTCCGGCATAGCTTCGGACTATCGTACTTGGAATCGAGGACCGCGTTTAGCTGGTCCAAGAAGGTGGAGGTATTTTCACGAGCGAACTTATCTTCGAAGGCTGTCTAGATGGCGCGTGGTGTCTTGTTGGTGGCCAGCAAGATCAGGCATTTTGGATCAATCATTTCAAGGAAGTAGGCCGAGACCCACTGGTAACGATGGCGGAAAGAATCTCGCGCGTCTTCGTCATTTTCAGTTCCGATAGTTGCTCCCTCTTCCGGTAAAGTTTCTTCTCCTCTTACTATGTCCCAACAATTAAATAAGGTGAGAACATATTCTGATATATCACGCCACGTCCTGTAGTTTTCTGGGCCCGTGAGCTTTGGGATTGAGCTCAGTTTATAGGGGGGTGCCCAGTCTCGCTTGGAGTTGGTGGCATGATTTGGTGGCGGCGGGTTTGCATGGCCTGTGGGATCCATTGGTGGAGGTGGAGGCGGTGCGCCCGGCGGTGATGCAGGTAGATCAGTAGGAGGAGGAGCCGGAGGGATTGGAGGTACTAGAGGGAATGGAGGTGGCTCGGGTTCTTCTTTGGAGAGGTCGTCGTGTGGTGGAAATGGGGTTTGCCCGAAGGTTTCAGACATGCAAAACTAGGTTATTTTGATTTAACCTATGTTAAAAATCCTCGATCAAAATTAATAACCACCACCCCCATAGGCCAGCACTTGCTACACTAGTGAACCCCTGTTTGCAGAACACCCGGATGCTCCTGGGACTGCGGCTGCGCCAGCAGATGTCTGATTCAGGGTTCCAAAAGGGTGAGAAGTACCAGAAGGGTGATGGAGGACCGCGTGAACGGTGCCTAAGGAAAGAAGAGGATCAGGAGGGAACAGGTGGCAGGTTCTGCTTTTAAGCGAGGGTGAATGCCAAGAACGTTTCGCCGAGAAAGTTTCGTGCCGAGGAAATAAAGTTTCGTTTTGAAGGAAGTTTCAGTTTGATCAATGTTTTCGACTCAAATGAATTTGTTTCGTTTCGAAGGTAGAAATGTTTTGCGTCGGGTGAAATGTTTCAATCGTCGTAGGTAGGAAGCGTGTAGGTGTAAGTCGTATAGTTATAGAGGCACCGGGCTCATAACCTGTTCAAATGTGTGGGTACGGCACTATCTTAATAACTTTGTACGAAAGTACGACACAGTAGTAAGAGTATACTGCGGGCACGCTAAGCAAGGAGGAATTTTGTATGAAGGTAGATTGGTAGTAGTTCTTGTCCTTAATTCTCTTAAGCGAGATGGGTGGTAACCCCTATTTATACAGGTGCGCATCCTTCGCGTAACTAAGAGGAAATGTAAGGGAAAACATAAGTATCGACGTGTTTGACCGTAACATAAGTAGGAAAAACATAAGTGTGAACGTGTTTGACCCTAAACAACTGCCAAGGAAATCCCATAAAACATGCGTAAATCTGAGGTGGTGTGAACGGATAATTAGAACATAATTGTAAATCAAATGACCGATGACCGTGCATGATGATGCATAAAATGTAAGAAATAAACCCAAACACCAGATAAGAAAAGCACGCCATAATCCCCTAATCGTATCATGAAATATCAATGAAACATACGTAATACATACTCCGCTGTAGTAATGTCCGTGAACTAGAAATAATACTAAGTAGAGGAATATACGATATTATCAAGAAGAATATACATATGAAACGAATTAGAAAATTCAACACCTGGGAGACGTCCTGAATGCCGTCGGGAAGCTGGCATCGAGTAGAAGTGGGGTGCCAAGTATCAGGTACTACGTCCAAAGGACACCCCGTCAATCTGGCATCACAGTCAGTACTTGGCCAGCACTCCGGCAGGGTAAACATCACTTGCATAACAGGCTGTAGCTCTCCCAATAGTGGCGCCGGTGGGACGTCCGAGTTAGCGTTGGAAAGCTGGTGTCGAGTGGAAGCAGGCCATCAAGTGTTAGACACTCCGTCTAAAGGACTCAGGGGCACTCTGGCGTCGAGGTCAGCACTTTGACCCTTCTCCACTATGGTAGCTACCAGGTTCATAACAGGTGCTAGTACTTCCAATATTGGCGCGAGCGAGACATCCGAGGGACGGTTGCAAGGCTGGTATCGAGTAGAAGTAGGCTGCCGAGTATCAGGTACTAAGTCCAAAGGACGTCCCGGCAATCTGGCATCCAAGTCCGCCCTTTACCCCTACTCTACCACGGTAAACCCCACTTTCATAACAGGTTGTAGCTCTCCCAATATTGGCGCCGGCGAGATGTGTAAGGTACCATTGGAAGGGTAGCCGCGAGTAGAACCAGGCCGCCAACTATCAGGTACTGTGTGCAAAGGACCCCCGCGCAGTCTGGTGGCAAGGTTAGCACTTCGCCAAAACTCTGCCTGGGTGAATACCACTTTCATCACAGGCTGTAGGTCTCCCAATAATCGTAACAGCAAGACGTTCAATGTACTGTTGGAAGGCTAGCATCGACTAGAACCAGGCTGCCGTGTATCAGGTACTGCGTCGATAGGCGGCCCAGGTACTCTGGTGGCATGGTTAGCACTTCGCCAGAACTCTACCAGGGTGAATAGCACTTTCATAACAGAATGTAGGTCTCCCCATGTTGGCGTTGGTAAGACGTCCTAGGTACCAGTGGAAAGCTGGCATCGACGAGAACCAGGCCACCGGGTATCAGGTACCGCGTCGACTGGAGCCACGGGCAATCTGGCATCAAAGTCAACACTCCACCAAAACTCCACCAGGGTAAACACCACTTGCATACCAGGCTGTAGCTCTGCCAGTATTGGCGCCAGTGAGGCGTCCAAGCTACCGTTGGAAGGCTGGCGTTGAGTATAACCAGGCCGATGGATATAAGGTGCTGCGCCCACAGGGAGCCTAGGCAATCTGGCGTCAAAACTAGCAGTTCGCCAGAACTCCCCCAAAGCTCTGCCCGGGTAACTACCACTTCTATAACAGACTGTAGCTCTCCCAATCTTGGCGCCGGTGAGACATCCGAGGCACCGTTGAAAAGCTGGCATCGAGTAGAACCAGGCTGCAGAGTATCAGGTACTGTGTCAAAAGGAGGCCCGGGCAATCTGGTGTCAAAGTCAGCACTCCACCAGAACTCTGTAGGGGTAAACACCACCTTCATAACAGGCTGTAGCTGTCCCAATATTGGCCCCACGTGGACGTCCAAGGTACCATTGGGCTGCTGGCGTCATGTTGAATCGGGCACCTAAGTATGGGATGCTGCACCTCTTGGACACCCAAGGAATCCCACCCCAAACCCAGTACTTAACCACAACCTCAGCAACTTGACCAAGCAGCTAAATTAAACAACAAAGTCAGGAATACAGGGGCGTGAGTAGGGCAAGCGAGCAATGGGCTCCCGGCAGCTGGTAGAGCGAGCCACTAACAGGGTAGGTAGTAGGCAGTGTGCTGGTAATGGGGAGCTGGTAAGGGGAGAGCCAGTTGGGAGGAGGTGGTAGGGGAGTGCTAAAGGGGGAGCAGCTGGCAGCTGTGTTTATCACTCGGAATCCCAGGATAGTAACTAGTTGGCATTACTCAGGATGTAATCTGGATGTAGCACTTTCTAGCATAAGTACTAGGATGCAACCTGACGTGGTGCCCTACTACGGGACGCACAGGACACCACCAGACCTGGCACCCGAGTTCCAGACGCAACCTGATGCGGCATCCAAGTCCCAGAAGCACATGACATAACCAGACCTGGCCCTGGAGGACCAGATGCACAGGACGGACCAGACGCAGAATTCTCCCTTCCTGTGTCAGGATGCACTCCCCATGTGCCTGACGCAGGAATAATCTTTGCTGATGATAGTTCTGTCAAATTACACCTTGCTCAGAGTACTGCAGCGCCTTTTGTAGTCTTCCAATCCATGTGCAAGTAAGTGCCCATCCATTGTCATTGCATAACCAATAATCCTAACATTTCCCACAATTTCTCTAACAACATTTGTGATGGAAGATAGGGTAATAGTATTCCAAAGTTACTGTAAGTTTGTCTATGGTAACCTGAAACAAGTCTTCATGGCTAGGTAACTTGACTCTCTTAGATAGGGCAAGCTGAGCCAGCCTTCCATTGTCTGCTTAGGACAGACTGGATGTAGTCACCTTACTTCCGCTACTTATATACACCTGCTCCTTATGTCCCTTCCGGTCCTGCCGTGATACCTCATCAGTAAAACAAACCCTCTATCAGACATGTGGACAGAGCCTCCAGGCCCACCCAGCCAGGATTCTGCCCCTGGCACGTCCTGTGCATCTCTTGCTTTGATGCCAAGTCTGGTTGCATCCTGTGAATACTAGTTTTTATGCTAGGAGGTGCCATATCCAGATTGCGTCCTAAGTATGTGAGGCTGTCCAGTTACCATCCACAGAGTCAGAGTGATAAATCCACTGGCAGTTGCCAGCCACTCCCCCGTTACCATCCCCCTAGTAGCTCCCCTACTCCCAGTATCCTGAATACCACCTCTCATCATACGAGGTCCCCCTTGTTGAATTTTCTAATTCGTTTCATATGTATATTCTCCTTGATAATATCGTATATTTCTCTACTTAGTATTATTTCTAGTTCACGGACATTACTACAGCGGAGTATGTATTACGCATATTTCATTTGATGTTTCATAATACGATTAGAGAATTATGGTGTGCTTTTCATATCTGGTGTTCGGGTTTATTTCTTACATTTTATACATCATCATGCACAGTCATCAGTCATTTGATTTACAATTATGTTCTGATTATCCGTTCACACCACCTCAGATTTATGCATGTCTCATGGGATTTCCTTGGCAGTTCTTTAGGGTCAAACAGGTTCGCACTTATGTTTTTCCTACTTATGTAATGGTTAAACACGTCGATACTTATGTTTTCCCTTACATTTCGTGTTAGTTACGTGAAGGATGCGCACCTGTATAAATAGTGGTTGCCACCCATCTTGCTTAAGACAATTAAGGACAGGTACTACTACCAATCTACCTTCATACAAAATTCGTCCTCGCTTAGCGTGCCCGCAGTATACTCTTACTACTATGTCGTACTTTTGTACAAAGCTATTAAGATAGCGTCCTACCCACACATTTGAACACCCCTACTACCTTCCCTAGATTCCGGACACCTGGTGTTTTTCTCCTGCATCCCCTGCGTCCTGTGTGTCTGGTCCTGCGTTGCAACGGCCAGCCACGTCCGTTTTGTCCTCCCTTGCAACCCCAGGTTTATCGCGCCATCTGCGACGCCCCTCATGTCCGGCCGTCCTGATGCCATCCCCACTCACCTCCCACATTTCATTCAATTCAGTACGCTCGTATCCACACCTTCTTTCTCCATCCTGTTGTAATGCATTCGGTGTATCTGCTCTTCTCAGGGCAGCCATACCGTATTTTGATACCCGGCGTCCCCCTGTCTGGTTCACATCGTCCTATCCTCTGGAGTCTGGACTCAGTCCACATCTCCCCCGGCAGCCTGCACCTCACTGGGAACTCCTGACGCCGTACTTCTACTTTCAGAATTGGGTCCTACAGATTTCAGGACTCTGTATCTTGTATAGGCTTCCATTTACCGGCACTGCATTCCCACTGTGAATGTCATATCTTGATCAAGTTTATTTCCATTGTATGACTTCTGAATCTATCTATATTAAGCTATCTCCGGAGGGTTACAACTCCCAGAGCTGCCCGTTATGTGACATGGATGCCATAGCCCTTCTTCTCGTCCTTCTCTTGCCGTAAGCGCCTAAGTCTCATATGTTGCATAGAATCAATTCCTAGGTGTCCCAGCCCCACGCCCATACTATGAGAACAGGATTCAAAGACCAGTTTTGGCCCTGCGCCGCATCGTGCTTCCCGTGGGATCGAATACAGGCTGAGCGATTTCCCAAATCGTTCCATATATTTCATTGAACGTCCGTAAATCAATCTAACTATTAACAAGCCAGGGCTGTTCTGGGTCCTGAATCAAGTGCGCCAAGCCAGTGATGGTGCCAATATCTACTATGGTAAATCTTCGGGCACCCTGCTTCAGCTATACGGTAATGAGATCATGAAACTCGGATGGGCGTCCCAAGTTAACTACACTCAGCAGTTGGACACACGCGAGTTGGTAAACCCAATTGCTCTGTGTGCAGTCTCGGAGTTTGAAGAGCGCCACAAGTTTCCCGGGCAGGCGTCGTCTTAGCGCACCATACATCTCCTACCCACCAGTGTGTACCCAAACGCAATCATTGCGGCTTCCCTGTTTCTGGCACCGCTTGTCTCCTGTGGATCGTGCCCGGTGTATGTCGTAAACATCTGTTCCCTGAAACGCCAGGACAGGAATTTCAAGTTGAGTTAGGAGCTGGACAGGAAGATACTGGAATACCGCAGGATCTTCCAGAAGCGGGCAATCAAGGGGCAGGCCTTGACGGCTATATCAAATCAACTTCCCACAGAGGTTCTTAATCGAGATACCCAACGCGTTGCAAAAATCTGTAGCATCCAAAACATAAGCACGACATCCTCTCAGGACCCTGTGGCGGGTCTCAGCTATGAATAGTGGGCTCGCTGGGTCCAATAGTTTACCAACTTGAGTCGGGAAGCGGGCCGCGCGATGTCATAGGAAATCTAAGTTCAGAAGCCGCATTCGGATCGAGTGTTGTCGGATTTAGCTGTGGAGTATATGCTGCGCAGCATCATTTTTATTCGAGCATCGCCATCCATCTTTCATCTGTTGCTCATGGGCCAGCTCCCCAAACTCAGTAGAATTCATTGGAATATTGCCAAATGGGATTACATGATTGTAACAGTGAGCGAGTAGCTGCATCTTGATGAAATGCAAATGACTCTCTGTGTGGATCTAGTCCAAATGCTGGTCGTATTCAATCTCATGTTGCTGCACTGGCATCTGGAGCTAGTTGGATTTCGCGTAGGCTGGTGATTGAGCTACCGCTGTTCTGCATTGTGCTCTCCATTGCTCTTGAACTTTTGCTCGAGTGCATTTTGATATCCAAAACTCCAGGAAAACATCCTTCGCCTGGAACCAGTTGAAATAATTTTGTATATAATCGGAAGTCTCCTGTGTATGGCTTCAGTATTGTCCCATTAAACTGAAATCTCGTAAGTATCTAACGCATGCTAGGGCACGTTTGAAGGACCCTACTTGTGTACTGTTGGGTTGTCTCAGCACCATGGCAAGCACTCCCAGAAGACAGGGACCCAGGTTTTTCATCTCCTTTCCTTGCTATTGCGTAACCTCCTGGTATGCTTTTTTCGGAAAAATGAATCGTGGATATGGTGGCAAAGCGTTTCAGGTGTCGTCGAAAGCGTGACTACAGGCGTGTTTCTTGAGCAATGATTGAACCCAGTCCATCATGTGCTTAAATAGTCCGAGGTAAACTGTATGGAGCAAACCTCCTTTGTATAGATCGGGCGCCAAAACATGTGGAAGCCCATAAAAGACGTTTCGTCCAATCGTGACGCCAAGACCCTCAAAGGTGCCATTGATGTCCTCGGCCACAGAGTCTGTTTCATGATGCAGGCTTCCTTGTCATAGTCACTCGTATGTCGCGTAAGCCCTAGTGGGATACCCATTTTATATCGAGGATCCTAACCTATCTGGAGGCACGTCGTACTTTGGATAGGCATTGGATTGTACTCCATGTAGGACCATATTTTCCATATGATCCGCTGTCCAAGCCACCAATATAGGGCAGAACCTCTGGACGCTCCCATCTGCACAGTCGACCCGGACGCCCGCTTGTGCTGCATCTTGCAAGGCCTCCAATATTAGCTAGAATATGCCTTGTAGCATATCCGTGTTGATTGGTTGTTGGAGTTCATTTGCGGAAGCAGAGTTTGTCAGTTTTGGGGGCACAGGCAAGAGAGCAAGAAGGAGAACTGCTATTGATCCAGGTCGGTTACGCGTGGCCGATAGCAGATTCCCAACAGTGATATATACCAGCCATGCCGTCTGGTCACTAAAGAAGTTGCTTAGGTACGTCTGATCTGACATCCCAATAATGGGAACAACTGTGGCGCCACACAGAAGAGCGTCCTGAGATCTGTTAGCTTGAGCTCCCGTCAACAGTAATTGGGTAACAATGTGGTACTGTACTTGGATGTCCCACAACCAGTCCTCTGTATGCATTTCGGCATATACCCCCTAACCGTTAGCGTCATATTCACACCACCGTGCGCCTACGAGATCTTAGGTATATGTGATCTGGCGCAGAAAATATCTGATACAGTCCAGGACGTTGCGATAGAAAATGGGCAATCATCTCGTGCCTTCGTCAACTTGGCCTTCAAACCATTGCAGATCAGGACCGTATGGATCTAATTGACGCAGGTAGGCCTCTAATATATACATAGATGCAAAGCCTGCTCAGGCGGATGTGCCGAGACCCCTTGAAAAGTACTTGTTGATTCGTGACTTTGGGACTTTAGACCAAATAAACCAAGACGCGAGTTTGAACTCATATGGCATAGAGAATGGGGCCCATGGGTCCTCGGACAGATTATCAAGTTCTTCTTCAAATCCCATCATTTCCCCAATTGATTGCGCAGCCCCTAGATAATCTGCTTGTCAAGTGGCTCACGAAGAAACCCTATCAACATCGAGTGATATCGTATCGGACTCACGCACAACATTTAATCTACGAGCATCGGATCTGCCACAGCTCACTTTAGATTCATAGTCTGAATCGAGCTGTTCTTTCACGCGGTTTGTGTCATCTTGGTTAGGCATATCTGCTTCACCGCCAACGACATGAATATGATCTGTGGGGGTAATGCGCCGCACGGTAGATGCGGGAATGACGTGTAAATTTGAATACGCCGTACTGAGGTGTTTTTCAAAAGCACCTGTGTGAGGGTACGGGTGGCGACAAAAAGAGCACTTGATAGGCATGGCATTTGGGAAGCGAGCAATTGAGGTAAATTTTGAATAGGTCCAGAGACGCGTGACAGGGTGTTTACTCGTAGGCATGGTGGCGGAGCAAAGTTTAGGTGCTTGTCACTTCAGAAAATACTGCTAGTACAGGTTCCGGTCTAGTGCGCTGAATGGCGATATCAGCTAGGAGCAAGTGCATGTTCTTTCTAGCGACCGAGTCTCATTAGTACTGGTAGTAGACCTCTGAGTTTATACTCTTCATTATAAATACCTATTGCATAGTTTGATTATCCAACTTTCATCCCATGCCAGCCAGAATGTCCCGAAACTGGCAATATAATTCCCAAATTATGAAAAACAAGTGCCTTTTCATGTTGAATGTCATTATTTCTGATTAATAAAATGAACTGCCCACCCGGGAATGATGCCATACTACCAACTATTTACCCTTATTCCTAACGCCCACAACACACAAAACCTCCAGCCATTCCACCCATTAGAATAAAGCAAAACGACATGGCGCAGGCCCCTATTATGTGCCAGTACATCTACATGCCCAACTTAGGTAAGCGAAAGAAGAGATATCTGAGTCCCGCAGGTCAAGAATACATGCTTCCTGGGAATTCCCTTGCTGGAGAGCTTAACACCAAGCGCCCTGTTAGTCGAAAAATCAGCGAGTATAAGACATCTCTTGGCTTCATGGATAGGATGCAGGGGAAGATGCTATATATAGTGTGGCGATCAACTGTCAAAAACCAGTTGCTAGCAAGGAACTTTGTCAATATCCACAGTTTCCAAATGATGATTTCAGCCAGATGGTGGAGGGGATGTCCAGATTGCATCCAGCCTGTGATTCCCTGGTCTCTGCACAAGGGGCAAACGACTTACTCAGGATTCAGGAGATCGATGAAGCCATTGTCTAACTGGTTAAGGACGCTGGTAAGATGTATGCAACTACACTTCTCAGGAGTCCTCCAGGTCATGGGGCTGTAGGCACCGCGGTAACAGTGCCCAGGAGCTTGATCATAGACGCAATCTTGCTTCCAGCGGGGGCCCCAGCCCACTGGAACCCTACTCGACCCGGACCCTTCATGGGCAAACCTGTCAAGGCGGGCAAAATCCTGGTTCAAGTCCCAGCACCCAAAGGTGTTCTGGCAGAATCGGAATCTCACATTCTGCCTCAGAGTCCAGTTAAAAAAGGTTTTCCAGTACCCCGGGAATCACAGAATCTTTCTCGATCTCTAGTTAGCAAAGCAGTTCCGGCGTCCGAGGGAAACCAGAATCTTTGTCAAACTCCCGCTAGGAAAACAGCTCCGCCACCACCGGAATCCCGGAATCCGACTCCAGTTGGCCATGCTGTTCCGGTGTCCCCCGAATCACAGAACCTGACTCAGACCCAAGTTAAAAAGGCAGTTCAGCTGCCAAAGCCAACGCACAATGTACTCCAACTTCTGGCATCAGGAGGTAGAGGTACTATCATTGACAACATTCCTCGATCCCTTTCTGTGCTAACAAGGTAGTGCTTATGAAAACTCTCAGTGACGGTATTAAGACTCAGGCATACTAAGAAAATATAGATTGGAATGCACTACTTGGGCGCCCTTGGGCGGTGTGTATCGTCTGAGACAAGCCGTCCATCAGGGGCCTCGGGCTGCACCGCCTCCAAAAACAGTTAACACGTGCACCCCCCAACTACCACTTGCTTTATTGGCGTAGACCATATATCACAGGCGTAGAGTTTGCAATGTTGAATACATATGACTTCCAGGGGGTGTGTGCTATGATCCTGAGATGCGTACCTGGATCCAGGGTCAGGGACATACCGGGCGCGACTTGTGACGGATATCAGATGGGGAAGGGCAACACTGCATATGATCCAGCAAACATGTCAGTGTTCAAATGTGTGGGTATGGCACTATCTTAATAACTTTGTACGAAAGTACGATACAGTAGTAAGAGTATTCTGCGGGCACGCTAAGCGAGGAGGAATTTTGTATGAAGGTAGATTGGTAGTAGTTCTTGTCCTTAATTCTCTTAAGCGAGATGGGTGGTAACCCCTATTTATACAGGTGCGCATCCTTCGCGTAACTAGGAGGAAATGTAAGGGAAAACATAAGTATCGATGTGTTTGACTGTAACATAAGTAGGAAAAACATAAGTGTGAACGTGTTTGACCCTAAAGAACTGCCAAGAAAATCCCATAAAACATGCGTAAATCTGAGGTGGTGTGAACGGATAATTAGAACATAATTGTAAATCAAATGACGGATGACCGTGCATGATGATGCATAAAATGTAAGAAATAAACCCGAACACCAGATAAGAAAAGCACGCCATAATCCCCTAATCGTATCATGAAATATCAAATGAAATATACGTAATACATACTCCGCTGTAGTAATGTCCGTGAACTAGAAATAATACTCAGTAGAGGAATATACGATATTATCAAGGAGAATATACATATGAAACGAATTAAAAAATTTAACAGTCAGCAGACAAGCGGAGGAGATCGCACCATGGATCGGTACCCTGTGATCACGACTAGGACAACGATTACGACAACGACTCGGACCACCAGGGAAAGTGAGAAAAGATCCAAGATTCACGTCGCATTTACACGCAGAGTGATCCTAGATGAATACCATGTTAGCTGACTTTTTGAGTATATGTTTGAGCAGTTACATTGATTTGTCAGTGTTTCGTCCTGCCAGGGAGTTTCCTACGTCAATATTTCCATCAGTTCACTTAGGTTGTGTCGGTTGGACACACAGTAGGCGTGATTTGGTGTCCCAACCTGCTGAGGAAGTGTGGGTTCGGTTTTCATCACAGTATTTCATTCGCTTCATTCCTTTGCGACTTGTGTTGCGGCTGAAAAGCTTATTTTGTAAACATGTAAAAATCACAGCGAGCGCGTTGCACGATCCCCAGTAGAATCAGTGTTGAAAGATCTATATACATTCAATTCCGAGCTATTCTGAAGAACTTTATTCGTCGTAGCTAGTGAGTAGCTCATTGAGCTATACCAATAAACACTGCAACATCAAACAGCTCTAAATGGATGTCATGTATTTGTATGCACAGATAAGCTAAAAACACAGCGGGGCATCACACAATCCGCAGTACGTTCGGTGTTAAGAGATCTATATACATTCAATTAAGAGCTATTCTGAAGAACTTTATTTTTCGTAGCTAGTGAGTAGCTGGTTGAGCTATACCGATAAACGCTGCGACGTCAAACAGCTCTCAATGGACGTCGCATATTTGTATGTACACATAAGGTAAAAGCACAGCGGGGCGTTGCGCGATCCGCAGTAGGTTCAGTGTTAAGGGATCTATATACATTAAATGGAGAGCTATTCTTAAGAACTTTATTCATCCCAGTCATATCTAGTGAGAAGCTCGTTGAACTGTAGCGATAAACCCTGCGACGTCAAACAGCTCCTGATGGACGTCGCATATTTGTATCTAAATATGCACAACTCACAGCGGGGGTATAGCACGACCCCCTGTAGAATCAGTGTTAAGAGATCTATATACATTCAATTGAGAGCTATTCTGAAGAACTTTATTTGTCCTAACTAGTGAGAAGCAAGTTAAACTATAGTGATAAACACTGCAATGTCAAACAGCTCGTGATGGACTCTGTGTATTTGTATGTAGATATAAGTAAAAACGCAGCGGGGCGCCTCACGATTCCCCGTGGAACCGTGTGAAGAGATCTATATACATTCAATTGAGAGCTAATCTAAAAGTACGTCTCACAGCAACATCTTGCTTCTACTCCTTCACCCATATTCCCTGGCCCTACCAGAGGTATCAGAAGTACCCCCCCCTCGCTCCATACATTTTTAACAAAAAAAAGAAACCCCCCGCTACTTCACCTGACGTGGGCGATAGGAAGGGCCCCCCTCCTCCACCAAAGAATGTTTAAAGAGAAAAAACTGTCCTGCGTACCCTCACCTCATGTAGGCGATAAGGGCGATATGAACGCCGCCCCCCCCGGTGGTCAACCCTGGCCCTCTGGGGTATAAAAGAAGGGTACTCACTCCTGGTTCCTTCCTCCTTCCTCCCATCCTCCTCCCACACAACACGCCCTTCCCTCCTGCCTGGCGCCCCTCACACCAGGGACCCCTGATGCCTAAACCACCCCCTCCCACCTTCTAACTTTTTTCGCTTAACCCTTTTTCTTCTCTTAAACTCCTGGGACCCTGGACCTCCATCGACCTCCCACACCAAACATTTTCCTCCTCCTCCCTCCCAGGCACCCCGGGAGTCCGACCACACCCCCTCCAAACCACCCAACTTTATTTCTTCTAACCCTTTTTTTTTTCTTTAACCCCCGACATCCAGCGTGCACCCCCGAGGGGCAATACCATGGGCCACTAAGTATAATCAAACCCCCAGAGATGCTTAATGAGCTATACTAATACCCATTTCATATAGATGCCCAACATGAGCAAAACTTTCATCTTGTGTCCCGTGTGTCCCGTGCATCTGACGAACGGGAAGCGCAAATGCAAACCATTAATTTGGACGCAACATCCATGTGACGTCGCGTCCAGATTTGCCTTCGTCTTGCGCAACCCATCCTGACTCCACCGGACGTGGATGCCAATGTCCCCTGCCTCTGGAGATCCCACCCTCTCTTCGCCTCCTGTCCACAGATTCCACCCTTTCCTCTCCTTGCGTCTGGAGATTCTACCCTTTCTGCTCCTTGCGTCCTGACTATTTCTATGACACTTTGCTACTTCCTGCTATAGTCTGATTCTCCTCCGTCCCATCTGACTTTGCCCACCCCCTGGCCTTTGACATCCCAACCCTACCCTTGACTGGCAGCATTGATCCTGATATTTTAAACGACTCCTCTGAACTCTTGACGTGACGACCCAGCGCCCAAAGATCTAGATTATCTCCCATCTAAACTGGTGGTCTTGATCTCTACTGGTACGCTCTGGAGAGCTTTGCGCTGACGTCCCTTGCGCCCAGATCTTTTAACTTACATACCATTTGCATCCGCTCTGGCTGGTTTCTTGGCCAGATTCTCCAGCTACCAATAAATCATGATCGGGACCTTCGTGGCCCCTGGTTCTCACTACCTGATATTTCATGTCACAATACATCGTGGATGTTTCCTCCTCATCCATACCTAACAGACTTATTTACCTAGTCCCATGGGATTCCTTCTAGTTGACCCTGACGCTTTATGTATCATATAATACCCTCACGCTGAAATCCCGACTACATCCCAGTTCCCTCATATGCGCTGGCTCCTACTGTGTGTCCGTACAGTACCTCTTCCGATCGTGATTGCTCCGATCCTCCTTCACCCAGAACCTAGTATCAACCTCACGAATTCTGCCCCGGCCTCTCCTCTGTGATAAGCAACTACAATGGGCCACCCTGTCCGGTGGGATCCCTTTCAGCCGCTACTCCGTGTTCCTCAGGTGACTACTCAAGACTAAGCGATAGCTGTCAGGCCACAGGAGGCCTACCAACAATCTCCGTCGGTGAACATGCGATGTCCTGGAGGGATGCACCGCTTGAATCATAATCAAGGAACGCCAGCGCCAGGGAAGCGGACATCTGACCAAAACTTGCCGTGACCACGGTGTCCTGTGACTCATTTCGCCTGCCCCGTAGCCTCACTGGCATGAGCATGGATGAATCAGTCACAGTGTCGCTACGCCAGGGGGGGGGTAGTTGTGATTCCAGGTTCAACTTCCAGCTCTCCAATTCGGCACTGATTGCGTCCCAGTCGTCGTCATAGCCTTCTCGTCCGTCTTGGTGGACACCGCGTTTTTGCATGATCTTGTTAGTAATCGCTTGATGAATACTCTCAAGAATACTCTTCTGGATTCCCTGCCGACATTTCCACCATGTCTCCGTCTGACTAGCAATGAGGTCTTATGTGTTTGGTGCAGGGTCAGCTAGATTCGTCGCACATCTACGCTCGATGATTCGCATATACTCACCTTCTACCACCTCACGCTTGAAGTCCGTGGGCTCGGTATATATACCGGTTTGCCACTTCCTAAGCGTATGACAGAGTATAGCACACGTCAAGCATACCATGGTACCATTGATCATATCCAGGAAATCCGGATCTACTATACCCCGCATTTTCTTCCCTGCAAAGTACTTCCCATATCTTGCCTCGCGGATCTGTCGCGTAAGGAATCGCAGTTTCACGTGCTGTCTTGCGATGGCCGTAGTCAGTAGTAGTCACATGTAATTGTATGAGAGCGTCATCTGCAGGAGTCCAACCTCATACCCTTTGGGGTCGCATATAAACCTGTCTTTTTCCGCGAGATAATCAACCCTACGTGCCGTACCCTGGGTATCTTCTACTAGTTCATATAATGCTACAATGTGATCCTTCACATGGTAGACGAATTGTGCCCTTACCCCTGACTACTTCTGGCATATCTAACTGGATCAATACAATTTCCTGCTTCTCCCCATATCTAACTGACTTTACTTACTAGGCCCACGATCTCCTGCGATCGTTCCATATGCGCCACATGTGGTGTCTTACTTACCGCCATGTCCCAGTCCCTGTGTATCTTGGCCGTCAACGTAGCTGGATTCGGAATTGGATTAACAAACAGAGTGTAATTAAGGATCAGAGACTTTGCCAGAACTACCACGGCAAGCTCAGGTCCCACAAGTGTATTCCGACGTGTGCTGGCTATGGACTAGTCATGGTCATACGGTCTTGTGTCTAGATGACCAGTCGGACTAGAACCTCTGATAACCGAAGAAAGTACACTCCCCTGGCCTGCGGGAGATGATATCCAAGCTAAACGGGATGACGGAAAGACTGGTAGACTATATTCAGCCCCACGAACTATGCGCGGTGGCGGAGCTGGAATCGTCGTAGCATTTTCTCTCTCCGGTGGTCGCGGGGTCACTGATATATGAACAGTTCTCTGACCATCGCCATGGCAGCTTTTCCTGACTTGTGATAGACGATGGCCACCAGAGAGAGGCAGCTCCGCGATATCGCTCTCTTGTGGATCGACGTCGGTCACTGATTTAGCTTCCGCCGATCCCGTAAGATTTGGGACTCTTCACTACTATTGTCGGACAAAGGTACTGTTTTAAAATTGGCTTGCCCATCGCCTTCTATTTCGGGTTCTATCTATGGACTGGTCAGTCTGATAATCCTACACACTCGGTTAGGTAGTCTTGTCAGTTGGAGTACAATTGGCAGGGGGGGCGGCTGCTGACGTGACATCTGATTATGGGTTAGAGTACGTGGGAAGCTATGAGAGTCGTTTGTGCCCTCTCTTGGCCTTGATTTCCTAGATGCCGTAGGGGTCGGTCCAACATTCTGCGTACATCGCACAGGACCGCCTGTTCTGTGGATTTTGCGCACCTCCTGCACGGGCTGGTTTCTTAGATACGTTGAGAGAGATATTAAGTATTGGGGATAGTTAGAGATGCGGGAGGATCGCCTCGTGGGGTTGGAATAGGTGTGGTGTTTGTGTAGGCTTGGTATATGTAGTAGGTCATGCTAGTTTTTATATGCTTGGACCACTGGTAAAGGGTAGCTGGTGCAATCACAGACTATCACTCAGTATGCAGTTCAAAACTTGACTATAAAATGTTGTTTGGTGATTATTGGGTCATTTGTTCATGATCAAAACTCACAGTCGTTGAGCCTCACAAGATATGAATACCATAGTTGGATGAAGAACTGAGGAAATAAATGCGCTAATCACAGAGCAAGCGAAGCCTCATGTAGCCAGTTATGGTATAGTTTAGCGATGCAATTTCCCCGCAGCACTAACTATGCCTAATGGGATTAGATGACTCTATATTCATGTGCGAATGTGGAATCGCGGGAGCTAAACAATAGAGAAGCGTGTTTGCGCCAGGCATTCCTTGCGTTTGAGCACAGGACATGCCCTGTTGCTGTCGGGCCTGATACTGACAGAGAACTGCAGATAGACCAAATGTAGGCAAACTTTATACTAGCGTACTCGAGTACAGTGGCTAAGAATGTGGTTCACGATGCTAACGCAAGGGGGACTAAAAATACGAGACGCGGGGCCGGGGTAGACAAGTCTAACAATACAAAAGGCCCAAGCAACAGTGGTAGTAGTGTTCAGAGTGGAAAAAACTCCCCAAATGAAAGAAATGCAAGGGACACGGCAGGAACAGGGAAGACACTGGCAGATAACAAAAAACGGGGAGCCATGAGAAGAAGAAAACTCCAGCCTGCGTCAAAAGAATTGATCAGGGACAAAGAAAACCCAGTAATGGGTTCAAGAGAAAGGCCCTGGGGACGAAGAATACAGCGAGAGATGAAAACAGAAAAGAATACCCTGTTGAGATGAAAAAAACATCATGACGCGTCACAAAATATGCCGGGGACGAAGTGTTCAAATGTGTGGGTACGGCACTATCTTAATAACTTTGTACGAAAGTACGACACAGTAGTAAGAGTATATTGCGGGCACGCTAAGCGAGGAGGAATTTTGTATGAAGGTAGATTGGTAGTAGTTCTTGTCCTTAATTCTCTTAAGCGAGATGGGTGGTAACCCCTATTTATACAGGTGCGCATCCTTCGCGTAACTAAGACGAAATGTAAGGGAAAACATAAGTATCGACGTGTTTGACCGTAACATAAGTAGGAAAAACATAAGTGTGAACGTGTTTGACCCTAAAGAACTGCCAAGGAAATCCCATAAAACATGCGTAAATCTGAGGTGGTGTCAACGGATAATTAGAACATAATTGTAAATCAAATGACCGATGACCATGCATGATGATGCATAAAATGTAAGAAATAAACCTGAACACCAGATAAGAAAAGCACGCCATAATCCCCTAATCGTATCATGAAATATTAATGAAATATATGTAATACATACTCCGCTGTAGTAATGGCCGTGAACTAGAAATAATACTAAGTAGAGGAATATACGATATTATCAAGAAGAATATACATATGAAACGAATTAGAAAATTCAACACTTCCCCTCATTATCTACAGCCCAAAAGTCCCATTAATCGTTCGTGAGCCGGTTTCGCTAAGACCTTTGTGCAGATGTCCGCAAGGTTATCGGACGAGGCGACCTTCAGGAGCGTGAACGAGTTATGATGGATTTCTTCCCGTATTTTGTGGTAGTGTATATCGATGTGTTTCCTTCGGTCATCTAGCTGATGGTTACTCGCGAGAAAATTTGCGCCGGTATTATCTGCATGCAAAGCGATCGGTAAGTCGAGACGGATATCTTTGAGACCTTTTCGGAACCATTGGATTTGTCTTGCGGCAAGTGACATTGCGACGTATTCGGCTTAGGTTGTTGATAGTGCCACCGAGGCTTCTTTCTTCGAGCGCCATGAGATGCATGCCCCCTTGAGAAGTACAATGTATCCCGAAAAAGAACCGCGCGTATCAGGGCAAGCGGCGAAGTCCGCGTCAACATTGGTATTGATAGCGTTTGTCGCGTTGTAAGGGTAGAAGAGTCTAATGTGTTTTGTTCCGTTAACATATCGAAGAACGTGTTTAGCGGCCTTGAGGTGTTGTTCGGTAGGGCAAGCAGAAAATTGAGAGAGGAAAGAAATGGTGTACACTAGATTGGGTCTTGTACCAGTAGTCAGATACATAAATGATCCTATTATCGATTGGTAAGTAGGGGGGTCTGGAATGCGTGTGTCTTCGGTCCCTTCCGTAAGTTGAATGCCTTTCGGTAAGGGTGTAGAAACGCTATTAGAGTTTTCCATTGAGAATCGTTTGAGGACTGACTTGATGTATTGGTCTTGGGTAAGATGTAGCCCGTCTGGTGCGTATGCGATGTGCAAGCCGAGTAAGAATATGGCTTCCCCTAGGTCTGTAATCTCGAACGCCGTTTTTCAGGTCTTCTATGAGAGATGTAGCTTCTGGGGTATCGGCTGCGTGGATAGAGATGTCGTCAACATGAATCGAAAGATAGATGTCGTGTTTATCGTGAACAAACATGGATGGGTCGAGGGATGATGTCGTAAATCCTCTGGAGGTCAAGAATCTGGCAAAGAGAGCATACCATTCATTTACAGATTGCTTAAGTCCATAGAGACGTCGGTTAAGTTTCCATACTTTGCCTTCGTCACCGAACCCAGGTAACGGTCGCATGTAAACTTCTTGTTTCAATTCGCCGTAGAGAAAAGCGGATTTAACATCGAATTGTCGCGGTCGCCATTTGGTTTTAGCGCATATCACGAGGAGGCAGTGGAGAGATCCGTAACGTATGACGGGAGCAAAGGTTTCTTCGAAGTCGTAGCCGGGAATTTGTCCAAACCCTTTAGCGACGGCTCTTGCTCGATACCTTTCTAGGGTGACATCAGCGTTTCTTTTAACTCTGTAAACCCACTTGCTTTCAATTATTTTCTGTCCAATCGGTTTATCGACAACATCAAAGGTCCCACTCTTCTCAAGCGCCAGAATTTCATAGTCCATAGCCGAGGTCCACTGGTCACCGTAGGGGCTGTTTATAGATTGGTGATAAGTAGTAGGGTCTTCGTCGGGCATTTCGGTAGCATTTCTGCCATATCGAACTGGTAGTCTTGAAACTCGTTCAGACGGAGTCCTTGTTCCTTCTGCGGGTTCCGGAGGTTGTTCTGGTTCATCTGCAGCTGATTCCGGAGTTGGAGAAGGAGGTGCGGGATTCTCGTAGTCTTCTGGATGTTCTGGTGGTGGAGGTGGATGTACTTCAACATCTGGTAGTGGTAAAGGTTGGTCGTCATCTTCTATTTCTTGAGGCTTGTCGCGAGGTTGCGAGGCTGTCGAGAAAGAGGGAAGTGTAATGGTGGCAAAGGTCTCCGATGTATGGGTCAGTTGTCTTGGATCCGACGGTCCAGTTGGGTCAAGCGGTATTATTGTCTTGGTTGTCCAATGGATTTGTCTTGTTTCGGAGATCCGATGTTGCGATGGTATGTATATGCGGTATATTTTGTCGGAGGAGGTATAACCGACAAGATATCCTTCCAAGGCCCGGGGCTGTAGCTTTGTTCCAGGTTTTCTTTTCTCCTCTGGTATATGGACGTAGTATTTGGTCCCGTATGGGCGCAAGTGGTGGATCAACGGCTTTCTTTTGTAGATAGCTTCATAGGGCGTTGAGTTTCCTATGGCTCGGTTAGGGAGTCTGTTCCCAAGGTAGACCGCGGTGGAGACTGCTTCGGCCCGAAGGCTAACGGTAAGTCCAGTCAACATAGAGCGTGTCGATGTGATAATGGTACGGTTGTACCTTTCGGCAACACCATTGGATTCATGTGAGTAAGGAGGGGTCTTATCGTGCACAATTTCAGGCTTCTGAAAAAGGGTAAGCATCATGTCATTGATGTACTCGCCTCCGTTATCAGTACGGAATCTTTTGATGGTAATGGAATCCTGGGTTGTTCTTTCCTTGATGAACTGTTTGAACACTTTTACTGGGTCGGACTTCGCTTTTATGGTGTAGATCCATGCATAGCGTGTATTGTCATCGATGAAGGTGACGTAGTACCAGGAGTTGCCAAAGAAGGTCTTCGAGAATCGTCCACTAAGGTCAGAGTGAATTAACTCGAAAGGTGTGTCACATCGTTGCTCAGTTGATTTGGGCTTTGACTTACTTGACTTGGAGGTGATGCAGGTTTCGCATTGCCAATCTTTTGGAAGGGTAGGAATAGCGGGAGAGTCGGACTAGTGGTTGGCTTTGAGGTATTGCGGTGATGGATGTCCAAGGGCTTCATGCCACTCTTTGTAAGTCATCTTGTTCGCCGTCTCTTTTTCCTCTTGCACAACATAGTCCTGTCCGTCAAGCTTTCGACATAGAACCTCTGTTTTATTTTCCCTAAATACATACATATCCTTCCCAGAACTCCGCAAAGAAAAACCTTTTCCCAAAGAAACGATAGCGCACCATGACAACAAGTTGCAAGAACCCAACTTAGGAACCCAAAGAACCCGTTGTAGAAAGATAGAGGCTGTCTGGCCATCAGATGTTTTGGCCTTGAGCTCGACTGTTCCATGGCCGCCTGATTCTATTACCGAATCATCGCCTAACTTAATGGTGCCTTGTGAAGGTTCGAAGTTTATAAGAAGGTCTAGGTTCGAAGTCATGTGTGAGCTTGCGCCTGTATCGATAACCCATTGATTCAGGTCAGGGGTCCTTTGCGTAGGAGGTGAGGAGGTAGAGGTACTGAGCGGTTTGGATGTCTCTTCCTTTCCGATCTTAGCCGCGTGTCCAGCTCTGTCCTTCTTTCGCTTCTTGTTATCGGCCTTGAGCTTGTTACACTCATTCCAGGAGTGACCTTCCCTGCAAACAGAGGGGTAGTGCTTTTTGTACTACGAACATTCCTTCATTTCGGCCGGTTGCCGGCTGACCATCTCGCGAGCCTTTCCTTTTCCTTTGACATCGGCGCTTTTATACGCCTTATCGTCCTCAGAATTAAGCCAGGATTTCAAGTCCAACAGTTTGTTGTAGACTTGATTGTAGGTAAGGTCCTCCTTGGTTTGGAGGTTGTCGACAATGTTGTCCACCGACGGGGGCAGGGAACGGAGGAGAATGGTGGCTTGGGCTTTGATTGACTCGAATACCGATTTAAAAACAAATGGTAGAGCGTATCGGTCGGTTTTCGAAGTGTTTGAGCAACAATGTTGCATGCGATTCCATAGCGTATTGTACTTGTTGATGTGGTCCGGCATAGGTTCGGACGTATCGTAGTTGGAATCGAGGACCGCATTGAGCTGGTCAAAGAAGGAGGTGGTATTTTCAAGAGCAAATTTATCTTCGAAGGCTGTCCAGATGGCGGTTGGTATTTTGTGGGTGGCCAACAAACCAAGCCATTTTGGATCGATCGTTTCGAGGAAGTAGGCCGAGGCCCACTGGTAACGATCTTGGAACTGTTCTCGCGGGTCGCTATCCGTATCTTACTCATCCGGTATTGTTTCTATTCCTGTCACTATGTCCCAACAATTAAATAAAGTGAGAACATATTCCGAGATATCACGCCAGGTTCAGTAGTTTTCTGGGCCCGTGAGCTTTGGGATGGAGCTCAGTTTGTAGGAAGGTGCCCAGGGTCGCTTATTGTTGGCGGGATTCGGCGGCGGGGGGTTTGCAGGGCCTGCAGGATCCATTGGTGGAGCTGGAGGCGGTGCGTCCGGCGGTGACGCAGGTGGTAGTGGAGGAGTTGGAGGTACCGGAGGAGACGGAGGAGGAGGTAGAGGAGGAGTTGGAGGTAACGGAGGTGCTTGTTCCTCCTCTTGCTCGAGTTCTTCTTCGAATTCTTCATTCCCTTCATGAGTTGGAGATTGGTTTCCGGCAGATTCACCGGAACTTGACATGCAATGGGTTGTTAACTTGTGTTAAAGGTGTTAACCTATGTTGAGAATCCTCGATCAGTATTAATAACAACCACCTCCGTAGGCCAACACTCCTACACTAGTGGCAGCCTGTTTGCAGCACACCAGGATGCTCCTGGGACTGCGGCTGCGGCAGCAGATGTCTGATTCGGGCTTCCAAAAGGGTGAGAAGTGCCGGAAGGGTGATGGAGGACCGCGTG
>LN890947.1:456528-469268 GCA_900010015.1 Tuber aestivum | reverse complement strand
TTAGCGCGGAGCTCGAGCGCAGGAAATCCAACCAGGCTCCAAGCCAATCCTCGCGGGGTAGACAGACGATGACCGACTACCCTCTAGAGACCTATTTGGGGCGCCAGGGCAGGCGGGAACAGTCGCCCCATCCCGATGTTGCTTCCGATTTTAGCCAGACGGCCATTGGACGGTCTCTTGGCTTTCATGATTTTGAACAGGATAGTCTAGACGATACACCGGAACACACGGGACGTCTGACGTCGGGGAGCGTGGGCAGTCCATGTATTTCATCTCGCGTCTCGCTTAGTCTGGATGATTCACAGTCGGGGTAGGTGACGGCTATAGATGGACAGCAGGAAGGGAATTTTGATTGAGAGAGAGGAGGCAACAGGTCGGTGGGACCAGGATCGAGAGTGGGCTCGACGGGGCGCATATGGGTACCGGCGGTGCCGGTGGGATCGCAAGCTTCAATAGCGCCTAGTGTACTCAATAGATTAAAATGGCGGGCCAATGTGACGCCGTACCATAGTAAATAGAGTATTTGCAGCACATATCGAGACCAAATTGTAATCGGATGTGGTTACCGAAAGTCCCAGAACATATGGAGTACGTTCCAATTACGGCTAGAAAATCCCGACGACGTTAATTGAAAGTGTGAAATCAGGATGGAAGAGGTGGGTAATATATGACTCGGCGCACACGGGAGTAGTTCTTTGAAGTCATGAGACACAGGAGCAGGGACAGGAACTTAGGAGGAGGATAGCGGACGAGACAGGCGGTGGGAGGCAAGCGATATAGATTAAGTCATCCAAACAGAACTGGCTTTACACGGACAGGATTGGAACGCGGGGGGATGGTTGATGAGCGTCACGGCGAGAGGCAGAAGCAGCAGAGATTCTCCGGACGCAAAGCAGGCGTGCCCGGATGGCCGAAACGCCGGGCGGGACTTGCAGGGGCGTCAGGAGGGCGGGCAGGAGGTCCAGAGGTGTCTGGACGGCGGCCGGGAGTAGTAAGGGCATGAGGACGCCAGGCAGGAGTAGTAGGGGCGTCGGGACGCTAGGGGGGAAAGGGCATGGATTGCCAGGACACCCGGAACCGAGCTAGCAAGGGTCACAACGCAGGGGGGTTGGAGTGCCGCGCGTCCGGTGAGCGTCAGGATGCAGGAGGGTGCGGATGCGAACGTCAGGACGCAAGAACGGATTTAGCCGACGTCCTGATTAACGGTTTGTGTCCTGTGCGTCCTGTGCGTCAGACGCACAGGACGCACAGGACGCAAGAGTAAATTTTTGCTGATGTCCTCTGGTCCTAGCGCCAGGGGCTTTAAAAACTGATTCATTGATTCCATGTCTCCCATGTGTTCCTCAGGTTGAATATCGTGTACGGCTGGGCTGGAACAGGACAGTATCGCACCCTCTTCGGGTTGATGCTGTTCTAGTTGTTCAAGCGGCTCGTTAGTTGGCCTTCCATCACCCGCAGTAGCAGATCCGGAATTCACCGCAGATTCCTGCTCACATGAGTGGAATTGCCTCTGACCTACCTGTGCGGCCTGACCTCGAGCTATCCGACTCACCGGATCTTCCAACAGATATGGTTGCCCCCTTAATGCAGGCGTCTCTGGGTGCACATCTCTATGATCAAGGTAACAGGAGACTAGGAGGTCCAGCGGGTCCTCATATACCAGGTTCGATAGCAGCCATGTCCCGAGAGTTTGATTTCTGGCAATGAAGACAAATTCTACTAATGATAGAGCTTCTGTAACCTGAGCTGGTGCTGGGTTAACTTAGTTTGTTTTATGTTTTGTTTTAAGTATCGGTTGATACTTAGTTTGTTTTATGTTTTGTTTTAAGTATCGGTTGATACTTGGTTGATTTTATGCCTTGATTGAGTAAGAACAAGAGTGAGAATTCATAATCGCACTCAAAGACATGTACTTAAAAAGACCGCTGTTTGCCACTCTGGAAACAGCAGACTGCGACAGTTAGTATTCTAATATACTCGGTTAAACAGTTATCTTTATTCTCCTATTACGCCATTGAAGCCTCCCTTAGCCAGCTACAGTGCAGGACTCTCTGGCAGACTTCCTGACCGCTCCTATTGTACCCAGCAGCGTGACTAGCACCCCAGCGTGAACTCGTTACAGGTTCATCAGGAAACACCTGTAGTATTCTGCACCCTTCACTTGTGGCGCCAAGGATATAGCGGATATGGCGTAATGGAAACCATCTCCTAATAATAGCACATAATCCGTGCATATCGCCCGTTTCTAATTCACCGAATTTAACCCCATGGACATGGGGCGGACGGCAATAGAGGGAACGATAGTTTGGTCGTCCACTCGCTACCTTCTTATTCTCACCATGTAGGCCCTGTTCACATCTTAGTGGACGGACCCAAACAATGTGTACTGCACGTAGGCGCCCAAGTGGCACGTTCCAATCTACAAAGTTGACGTTTGTAAGTAAGTGCTCCAATCTAGCAACTTTGTAGAACTAACTAACCTGCTGACAATGGACTCAATTGTTCTGGGGCATTTGGTGGACGCATCTGAGTGACCACTTCTGCTGGAGAATCATGAGGTTGATGGGAGTTACTGCGATGAGCCTGATGTCCTGGGAGGACATCTTCTCGGGGCTGTACTCAAGGATCGCCATCGCCAACATCTGGTGGTCGCTCTGGGAGACTGTGGGGTGCCCATTTCATTCTTGTAGGGCGGTTCTAGTGATCGTCGTGATCTTGGACATCAGCCCATTCTATGGGAGCCCATGCTTGATCTTGGGCCAGTCTAGCTTGACTACCGGGACCCTGTTTACGGGTTGGGCATCGAGATGCATTCTGGCGTCCTGCCTTGGGGGATCCTGCCTTGGGCACCAATAATCTCAGATAACAGTGAACGAGGGTACTCTCGTCTGGGACGCCCCCTTTGTGGGCATCTCCTAGTACAGGACCTGGATGTGCGATCTGGCCATCTACGCCATCCGGGGCCCTTGGCCGAGCAGGGTGTTGAGACGGACTTGGCCCTGCTTCTCCAGCTGGATCCCAGGGAGGCGGAGCTCCACGCAGCCGCAAGATCTCATCAACAACAACACGCCCTGGGTCAATTTGCGGTGCACCCAGCTCCTGGTTCGCATCATGTTTAGTCAGAATGGTATGTATGAGTTTATTTCCTGCATCCTTAATGAGTTGAATGATGGCGCTGTCTATCTCCTGAATCCTTTGTACGAGGCTGGTAACAAAAATCACCACGACCAACCGCAAAACACAACCTTCAAAACTATCAACCAACTCCCATCAATGCCAATATCTCCACAGCAGAAGTAGAAGAAAATTTCAAAAAATCAAAAAGTAGTAGAAAGGCTAGAGAAGAACAAATAAAAGACATTAAAATTCAGTTTGCATTCCTTTCCGTTGCTTGACCTGCAAAACTCTCTCAGGCATACTATCAATACACCTGTTCCAAGTCTTTGGCTCTAGACGATCCCACTCTTCCTGTACCGCCTCTCTCATTTCCTTAATAGTTTTAGGAAAGACCTTCCATGCCTTGATCCTCTGCTTCAATACCTTCCATACATTCTCGATGGGATTGAGATCCGGAGAACAAGGTGGACGATGGTGGAGTGGGATACCCAATTAGTTTTTTGGCTCAATTAGGATAGCGAAGGTCACATGGATTGGGGCTTGGTCCTCGACAAATTCATCTTCTGGGGAAGCATCATACTCGAGAAGGTTCATATAGGCTGGAGTGACAATAGGTTCAAGGACTTGATGGAGATAGTCCTCGGTGACGATTCCTTTTTGGCCTGAGCCACGTAGGAAGACCAAGGGAGACTTCCAATTGAAACTGATTGCACCCCATACCATAAAGGAGCTACGGCCACTATAAAATGTATGCTGCAAACAGTGGTCATGGTAGTGCTCACCAGGAAGTTGTGTAGCCCAGGTACTACCGCGTCGGGACGTATCGAACGAGCACTCATCTGAGTACATATACTTTCTCCAACAATCTTTTGGCTTCGATATATGTTCAGCAGCATAGGCTTTACACTTCTGCTGCGTCTTCCGATTAATAAATGGCTTCTTACAATCCTTACACCTGGAGTACCCTTCCCTCTCTAGGGCTCGCTTGATTGTTACCGGAGAACCACTTAACCCTACTTCCTGACCCAACTTTCGCCAGCAGAGTGGTCGCCACTCCCAGCCACTTCGGAGGCAACAAATCAAGCGACGAATATCATGCTTGTCGAGGCAGCGCGGGTGTCCAGACCGCTTTTGTTGCCTTCGGGACTGTGGTGACTTTTTCCAGTCACTTATCGTTCGCTGTGGAACACCTGTCTGATGTGAAATTTCAGACTGCAATAAACCGACATCAAGTAAAGTGAGGACTCTGGCTCGCATTAGGGTATGCCATTCACCAGAAGGAAGATTTCGTGGAGGAGTAGGCGTCATTTTAGGTTGATGAGGTATGATGTTGTTGCGATGACGAGAACTGGTTGCCAGCGGTGATTTTTGTTACCAGCCTCGTATGTTATTCGCAGCATCTACTGCTACGAGTGAATCACATGCTGGGCGCAATCTCCTCATCCCCTCCCAAATCTCGCGGAAATCCCTGTTGGGCAAACAGTTGATATCTGTATAGTTCCTTGCTGACATTTGATCTTTCACGGCGTTGCGCCATGCCTTATAGACAGGGTCATCTTGAGCGGTTCCGAAGTTATGAGAAGTCTCATATTGATTTATATGCCGGCCGCCTGGATGCTGAGCATTAAGCTGCCCAGTAAGAGAAATGGCAGGAAGTATATAGACCCCGCTCAGCTGGCGCTCCTGTCCTGATAGACATTTTTGTATATTTGTAGAATTTGGAGTGTGGTGTCACAAACTGTGAGGAAGTGAGACAGATTTCACATAGCTCAGATTTCCGAGCTATAGGTATGTTGGGATTTCACATGACATACATTAGCGTGCCATCGGTTATTATGTTTACCTGTTTGTGACTCACAATTGTGAGTTACACGATGTTATGATTTTCGCACATGACTCATACTTATTAGTCATGAGTTTTACTCAGGTGACACGAATCGCGCACGTGAACTAGTTAGTATGCTTTGATTGGTTATAGGTATGTTGCGCAGCGACTCATAGGAGTCGGCTGATGGATTTCACATGACTAATAGTTATGAGTCACAAGGTTCGCGTGACACATAAGTATGAGTCACGCCAGGTGAAGAGCTACTATATAAAGAGTCACTAGGACCCCTAGTGTTAGCTCTTCACATGTTCTTCTTGTTTATTTCCTACCTTTAAGATTTTATCAATAAAACCTACCTTCACGCTCTTTAACCTTTACATCACCTTAAGCCCGAAAACCATTTCTCATCCCACGAGCCACATCTAAGTCCTGAACGAGGACTTAAGAAGATCGAGAGGGATAGGCTCAATACGATAGAAGTCACAGGACTTTACTATCACTGTCGCATAGGCATAGGCCTAAGAAATATTACCTCACCTCAAGTTAAGGATCGTTACTGGTCGCATTACGTGTCCTTGGGGTAGGATTCTTAACATTAGAACGTGTCTACAACACGACACTTAACGATTACACAATGGATCCATTCAACAGAGATCACGAGTGAGACATAGACGTCCACGACGATAGTCTGGGATTAGGAGGATTGGAAGAAGCATTAAGCGAACCAAGTCAACACTCAGCACGATCGACAAGTCCGGTTACACCAGAACAAACTACGCTTCTGAACGAAGAAGACCCACCTGAGGCATCAGGACCTGAGAGAATGTCAGGACCAGCACCTCCTCAAATGATTTCACGGGAGGAAGTGGAACAAATGATAGGAGACACTATAAGAGGAGCCGGACAACACCCCAAAGTCAAGACGCCACCACGATACAATGGAGAAAGAAGGAGGCTACGAGGATTCATGGTCCAACTATTGACCTACTTTGATGCTGTCAGATGGACACTGGGAAATGACCAAGACAAAATACGATACACCCTTATACTACTGGAAGGACAGGCACTAAAATGGATAACCCCCATCGTGGTTAGCAACACGGCACCCTGGACGGACTGGGCCAGCTTCAAAGACATATTCGAACCCCAATTCACAAACCTAGAATTGAGCCAATCGGCAAGGAACCAATTGGAAGATATTCACCAAGCGGCAAAAAATGTCACCGATCCTTGGTACGAGTTCCGACTACTCCAGTACGACGCGGCTTGCGACGAGGCCTGTGCTATGAGGTGGTTCATGAAAGGCTTGAGAAAGACCTGTCAAGACACATGGAGATTCAGCGAAGAAAGATTTACTACCACCGAAGCAATGGCCCACTGGGCCCTCTGGAAAGAAATCCAGTTTGGACAACTAGACTGGAATCAAAAGAGCTAGTCCAATACAAAAACAAGAAGCCAAGGTACAGCGAGGAACCAGAATGGAACCTATCGAACCACCACCCAAGGAGGGGATGCCATGGACCTAGATGCAACTAGAAGGAGACCCTCACTCAATCTTCCAAGAGACGAGTACCTTCGACGACAAAACAACAATCGATGCCTAAGATGTGGTATAGGAGGACATATCATCAAGGATTGCAGAAGACCGGCCAATCCAACTCCAAATCAAGGAAGAAATCAGCAAAACATGAGGATCAACCCTAGGTTCCAACCGCGCAGTAACCTAAGAGAAATCGAAATGTAAGAAGAATATGAAAAGGTGGCAAAAGACGATGGTCCGCAGGAATAGCTGGTCTGAGGGACCCTCCAAAAGATAAACCCATCGTGACAGCCAACTACTACACTCTTTTAAGTACAAATATGGGAGATAATGACAATGATCATATCATGATGGAAACAAAAATATATAACGACAAAAAACAAGAAACCACGATACACGCAATGCTCGATTCAGGAGCCACAGAGGACTTCATCGATGAAGAAGTCTGCAAGAGACATCAGCTAAAAACCAAGAAAGCAAAAAAGGAGAGACAGATTTACCTCGCAGATGGAAGACCCAGCGCCATGGGACCTATAACCCATACCGCGCAAGTACCTATAGAAATTGGAAACCATAGGGAAGTGGCTAACTTCCAAGTGGCAAATCTACAACACCAGGAGATAATTCTCGGAATGCCATAGTTAAGACAACATAATCCCAGCCTAAATTGGGAAGAAGGAAAGGTCACATTTACCAGCGAACGATGTACGACATGGTGTCTCAACAGTTCGCCGGTAATATATGCAACTCCAGTAGAAGAAGCAAATCAAAGGAACCAAGACGCAAAATTCAGTAAGGTTCAAACAAAGGATCAAAGGATCAAATGTTCAAAGATTAAGCCCCGAGACAAAGATACCCACAAGAGGATCAGAGAAGCCAGCAGGACATGACCTGTACACTAATGAAGAAGTTACGATACCAGCCAGAGGGCAGGTAATGATTTCCACGGGAATAGCCATAGAGCTACCTCAAGGCACATATGGGCGGATAGCACCACGCAGCGGTCTCGCAGTCCAACATCGACTCACTACCAATGCAGGAGTAATAGACGCCGACTCCACAGGTGAATTGAAAGCTGTCATGGTCAACCAAGGAAATCAAGACCATAAGGTGGAAAAAGGCGACAAGATTGCACAACTGATCATCGAAAAGATCAATGAACAAGAATTCCGGGAGGTGACGAGCCTAGGAGAAACCACCGGAGGAATAAAAGGGTTCGGAAGCACGGACAACCAAGGTCCAACCAAGAAGAAACAACCAAAGGTCGAAATCAATCAGATATCCATCAGCAAGAAATCCCTTTTGCATCCTGTACTTTCTGTGCGTCAGACTCTCTGGAAGTTGTAAATGTAAACGGGCAATCTGGATCGGCGCGCCTGGACCTAATCCGTCCGGACACGCCCGTTTTGCGTCTGCCCATACCACACATTGCGAGGGGGACCCTCCCTGGCAACTATCCACCTAACATGCGGACCTTAGCCCAGATACCCCAGACATCCGCGGACGCTTGTCTCCCTTTGCGGATGCATTCCCCCCACCGATTCCTTCCTCCGGAGCCCTCTCGATGTTTGCTCTCTCCAACCCATTCTTCCCCCCATGACAACTATCCACCCAACGTGCTGACCTTGGACCAGACACCCCGGACGTCCGCGGACGCTTGTCTCCCTTTGCCGACGCATTCCCCCCACCGATTCCTTCCTCCGGCGCCCTCTCGATATTTGCTCTCTCCAGCCTATTCTTCCCCGCATGATAGCTTGTTTGGTCTGCGCTCTGTCTACATTTCTCCACGTACTTGATCTTCTCGTCCAGACGTCCCCCATTCTCTCTCTAATCTCGCCGTAGTCTCCGATCCTATTGTTCCTATCTTCTAATCCTACGTTGTATTTCTGTATATCTGCAGGAGGTATTTACAGAGTTGCGTACTTCGGTCCGTGTTTCGTCCATGATCCATCCGCATTCTCCCCAGACTCCCTTTTCGTCTACCCTTCTTCCGCATTCCACCCCGTACTTCATTCTCCCGTCCGGACGTCCCCAACTCTCCATTGGACCTCGCCGTAGTTCCCTCTCCTATTGTTCCTATCTTCTAATCCCAGGTTGTATTTCTTTATATCCACAGGGGGTATTTACAGAGTTGTGTGTAATCGTCCGTGTTCGGTCCGCATTCTCCCCGGACTCCCTTTTCTAGTCTTCATACCTCCAGATATTTCATAATCAGCTCTATTATTTTTTCTCTTACAGATACATGATCACCCACTAATAAATATATTTTCCTCCTCACGCTCTGGTCTAGTTTCATCTACATGCGGCAGGGAATCTTCACGTGCCCCGACCAAATCTGGGTCAATTAAGCCCGCCAGCGGATCTTGCTCTTCTAGCCGTTGTGCCTCTTGCTGACTATATCCTCTCAGGGTACTAGTACGTACGCGGCTGACACCGATGGATTGCCATCCAACCTGCTGCGGATTAATTCCAAACTCCCGGCATAATGCATCCAGATTATCGGAATAGCCATCGATCCTCTCTACCCATGTTCTCCGATCCTTCCCAATTCTATCGTTCAATCCGCTTGTTATCCGCTGGATAATTTGAGTCTGAAAAGCCCTGTTCGTATTGGCCTATGTTCTTAACTGACATTCCAGCTGCCCTGTCTTTCCATTTGCCTGATTATCATCTGTCTCGACTGCGTATTTGTCATCTTTACCTTGAGAACTAGAACGTGTGAAATTCACCTCGTCAACAAATACTCCAGTCTGCCAGCATCGCAGAGCATGACACAATATGGCCACAGTCAGACACAGAAACGTGCCATTGATCTTTCCTAGGAACTCATTATCCATTGTGCCTTTCCTTTTCTTGCCCGAATAAAATTGTGCATATATGACAGCTGGAATCTGTAGGGCTAGGAATCTAAGAGAAAGTGCCTGCCGGCATTGTTCAACAGATTCAGTCTTACTGCGGCCTGGGATAATCACAAGGATGGGTAACGAGTATACCTCATACCCATTAGGCGGGCAATTAAACTGGTCTTTCTCGAGTAAGTACTCTACCCTTTGTGCACAGGCTATAGGATCCTCTGCATCAAGCCTATAGAGTTCTGTTATAGCCCTCTTTGCACAATATAGATACTGGGATCTGCATGCACTGTGTTTTGTTCGGATCTGCAAATTGGTGGCCGGTAGCCATTATATTTAGTTATGCGGATGAGAAGTAGATTATCAATTAGGAGAAACTTACCTGCTCATTAGAGCCCAGTGTGGCATCTCCAAAGTCGGAAAACTTTAATTCATGCTGGGCATCATTCCAACAGGTGCGTACCATTTCAGTCAGGATAATTGGGTCCGGAAACGGATCCTTGAACAGTGTCCAGTCCCACGTTAACTCACGGGCTTTGGTCTGAATGGTGAGCTCAATCCCTACAGCAGTATTCCGTCTGCTGCTGGTCACCACTGGGGCTGTGTCGCTAAATTCTGGTGTCCCCGGTCGTGAGTGACTTGGTGTTGCGGTTGGTGTTGGGGGCAGATCCGGCCCGGAGGCCGATCCGGAAGGCGGCATGGAAGTTGAATCATTTTGGCTAACTCGTAGTGGCCCTGGTGTTTTCCATGTAGGTAAACCAATCCTCTGCGATCTTTGGGTCGGTGTAACTGTCACTGTCATAATCGATCATTGGGATTGGAACCCGGGAACAGGTACCGGTCTCTGCGCCCTGTGGCCCGCCGCCGGGGCCACATCATCTTCATCTAGCTCTATCAAATCTGCCTCCTCGCTCTTTTCACTCTGATTACCATCATCCTCGTATTCCCCATCATGCGCGTCCATACTATCATCTGCTGCCTCCAGACCCTGACCTCCATTATGCCGATGATCAGGGTATGGTACCTGAAGTCGTGATGCTGAGCTTCTGTGACCTGTGGACTGACCGGAAGTCACAGAAGGCAAAGTAGAGGGTATTACAGCCAATGTCTCCTTCGATCTGGATTTCCGGACATGTCTACTGCGGACCTCCTGATTTTGTCCTGACTGGTGGGACACACATGGCCTGTGAGCATTGGGTCGTGGCTGTTGTGGCATTGTGACGAGGTAAATACAGGGGAGTAGTGTTGGGAGATGTAGATAGCCTGAGTGTTGGTGAACGTATATTTGCCAATAACTAAGGCAGTATTATGAGGGTTTGTATCTAGCGGACAAAAGGGGTTCAGATGCCTTCCTAAAGGGGGCACCTGTACACATGTTGTCACTCGATCTCAGGTCAATTGCCTGCGTATATTTTGAACTCAAAGTGCACTTGCTGTAACGGGGGCTCCCTCAGCCAGATGGCTCCTAAGGATGCGACCGCACCAAACTTCAAATCTCTCAAACACAGCTCTTGCAAAAGTGTAAAGAATAAAAGTAAACGGTAAAACTTAATATCGTTAAGCTCAGGCTTATCTCAATTAAAGTTGCTCGAGAGGATGTTGATTCTGTCGGGGTAGGAGAGTTCTCGTGTAATCTTTAAGTAGTCAGACTTATACCAAAAACTCCCCCATCAGGTTACCCCGACCAACATGAGTATGCCCTTCTGCGTAAGGGTTGCCCCGGCACTATTACCGTGTCCCCTAAGGGCTGTAGGTGTCAGCGCACTCTAGCAGAAGTCTCCCATATGCACATCAGTTCCTGCGAGGTGTTTACCAATACACCTGCCGGAGTGAAAACCTCTGGACATCGGTGTCTCGTCAGTGGCTAACTGTCGAGACCCTTGGGAAAGCTAACCAAATGACTCTCTTCCCATATGCTATGACCTATGCAAGCACTCGTAGACATCAGCTGTCTTCTGGCTAAGCTCTATCTTTCCTGATTGTGAACTTAAGGGGTCTACGACGCTCCCCCAAAAAGCTGTGTCCACGGCGGGACCCATAGGCGCTACCCATGGTCCCTTACCCCCGGCACACCACTGACCGTGATAAGTGTCATGCTATTAGAGTCTTCAAACAACCCATAAAGAGCCTACGGCAAAAGGGCACGGGTAGGCTTGATTGGCGTAAAACCTTCCCAGATGTCTCCGGCACTACCCGGGACTACTTTGGGGACCCTTCCGGATAGCTCACGCTAACTCCGTTGGTTTTGGTCCGTTTTACTCCGTTCCTTTTGGAGAAGGTACCTGACCTTCCCACCTTGGCCCCCTTATATATCCTGCGAACAGCTTCCAGTCGGACGGACGGCGACGACGCATACAGTGTTATGGACATGTCTTCATAGATTCCATTTAACTCGCATAACGGCAACTCTACCAATTTTGACCCATGATGCCCGGGGCGAACCCTGGCGCCGCAGGTACCTGTTAGGAATAATTCTTCCAAGTTACAGCTTGTTCGGAGCACTATAGCTCCTCCCGTAGTCTTCCGATCAAAGTGCAATCAAGTGCTCGTCGATCGTCACTGCGTAACAAACAATCCTAACATTTCCCGAAATTCCTCCGAGAACATTTTCGACTGAAGGTAGGGTAATAGTGTCCCAAAGGTAGGGTAAGTATGTCCATGGTGCCACGAAACTAGTCCCATGGTAGGGTAACGTGACCTGCTTAGATGGGGTCAACTCACCCGGCCTTCTGACCTATCCATAGGCTAGAGCGGACATTGTCACGTTATAACTACTACTTAGGTACACCTATTCCTTAAGTACCTTCTGTTCTTAGAGATTTCCGGACCATCAGATATCTCTTGGATATGCGCCTGCATATCCTCCTTGTCTACCATCCGACCTCTTGGTCTTATGTATGGGCGTAGACGTAGGTTACCATAGCTCTATCTTGTAGGGTCGTTACACTTGCATGTTATCACGGTCACGGTTACTAAATATGAGGATAGGGCTCAGACCATCCACTACCTCGCAGATGTTTGTTGTGCAAAGGAGAAGATTAAATTAAGATGAGCGGACTAACCCAGTTCGGGTAAGGGTACCAAGCGGACTGTTACAAACAAGGTTAAGGGTACCGGTAAGGCTTTGACATGCTAGTCTCAAACGGTATAGGAGATAGCTAAGGCTAAACAAAGGGGGCACAAGATAAAAACCTTAGACAGAAAAGGCTACCAAGCGGGTTGTTCAAAATGGAAAACGCCCGGAAAAGACAATCTACAGTACAAAACTCCAAAAGCAAAAAAGAAAAAAGTAAAATCCAATAAAGGAAAGCCCCAAAGGGTGGCCGCAGCCAAACATCACCGGCCCAGCCCTCGCACCGCCCCCCCACCGTGACTTCGACCTCCGCTAACTAAGCAGTACCGG
>LN890947.1:426219-456508 GCA_900010015.1 Tuber aestivum | reverse complement strand
GACAATCTACAGTACAAAACTCCAAAAAGCAAAAAAGAAAAAAGTAAAAATCCAATAAAGGAAAGCCCCAAAGGGTGGCCGCAGCCAAACATCACCGGCCCAGCCCTCGCACCGCCCCCCCACCGTGACTTCGACCTCCGCTAACTAAGCAGTACCGGATACCTCGTACCCGCGACGGTCCTCCCGTACCTCCTCCTCCTCCCCCTCCTACGGTCCTCCTCCTCGTCCTCCTCCTCCTCGTCCTCCTCGTCCTCCTCCTCCTCCTCCTCCTCGTCCTCCTCTAGTTCCTCAACCGCGGGCGCGTCAGGGTCATCCTGATTATTCCGAGAGTGATATCTGTAACCCTCCGGGGCCGGAATTCCATCTCCTTCGCCGGCGTCCCAATGACAACGGAAAAGAAGGTCCCTTGGTTCGTTCGCCAGACTCAACGCCCACCAGATGCGGACGTGCAGGGATGTCCAGATCACAATCATTTCGGAGATCGGCAACAGCTCCTCCGGATCGTCGAGAAGCAAAAGCGTACCGTACCTAGTTGCGCCAACGAGCTGGCGATATCCGGTTCCGCACGCTACAACCCGGTCCATTTGCTCAAGCAAGTACTCTAGGGTCGCTTCAATCAGCTCCAGCCAATAGACCACCCCGCGTGTCTTCGACTGGACGTTGTCCAGTCCGGGACCCAGTGCTTCGCCAGGTTCTACCTCAGAAGGCAGATCTATCCAGAGGCGGACAGAGCGCGGGCTAGCCAAACCTGTGACATTCATATTAGGGTATAGTGTATAAGTTGACTGCAGACACTTTTAGGGGACTTACGATCATTACCGGCAGCAACAGCAGCAGGAACAGGAGCGGCAGGTGGAAGGACCTGCAGCATCGCCCTCACCGTCTGCGAATGTTTTTTTGCCACATCTTTGAGCAAGTAATCCAGACATTCCATAAAACGCCTGCCCCTTGGTGTGTCCTCCTCCCAGTATTGCGCCCTGCCATTGCTTACAATAGGTTCAATGGGAAGGGCGTATGCCTGGAGCCCTGCCCATTGAGCCACACTTGAGTGTCGGAAGCTCTGAATCCCGTCGCGCTGCATCTGGCGTTGGATGGCATTCCGCCAGGCAACATATTCCGGGCTAAAGGTACCCGGATTTGGGAAGCGGCAGACGTGTTTACACCAGCTAACGTCACCATCATTCTCGTGACCCGCCGTCCTTGGACAAACGAGGCCGGCTTTCGATCGCGGCATTGTGATCACTGGTGGGGTGGCTTATGGGGGTTTGGAGGGTTGGAGGGGGGGATTGAACTTTTTTAAAAACCAAATTCTGTCTGCTGGATGATTATGTTAGCTTTGGAGCGAATAGGATTAAATACCAAAAGACAATTATGGGCGGGTGGGGTTGCTTGGGGAATATACCAAGGACGGGAATGGGGGCGCGGCTAGCGGCGGCGGCTTGGGGGGGTTCGGAGGATTGAAGGGGGCGGGGAATTTGAATTTTTCTTTAAACCAAATTCTGTCCGCTGGCAGATTGTTAGCTTCTGAGCGAATAAAATTGAATACAAAAGGGTAATTATGGGGGGGAGGGAACGGAATTTCTTAGGGAATATACGGAGGGCAGGAATGGGGCGGGCCCGGCAGATGGACGTGGTGGTTTGGGGAACTCTGCGGTATGCAGGTGAGAAATGACTGTGCTGAGAATTATTAGCTACCAAAACTTGTGTAAGAACTGTATATGGATACTGAATTGCGTTGAGTATATCTCGTACCGGTGGTGTTGTGTGCGAGTGAGAAGTCGTGCAGGACTTTGCGGATGGTTTTTGAATAGAAAGAGGATAAAAGGTGCGGGGGGGGGTAATGGAAGGTGTGGATGTATGTTCGGAATGGTCGGGAGAGGAGATGGAGAAAAGGGAGGTAGTCAGGGCTTATATTGACTTCCTGCAGGTGTTTTTAGTCTTGAAAACGATTTGTACACTGTACAAACATTAACACCACGAAAATAGTATGTTGCACAAGATTAGGTAAGCACAAAATCAGCTTTTAAGCAGGAAATTCGCCGCAACCTCGCGCCAGACCTCTAGCGAGCTGGCCGGACACCCGGAGGTTGATAACTGCTGGTACACTTGAAATCTAAGAATTATCTTGAAATGCCAAGACCGCTACGCGGACAACTTAAACCATGAGATCTATTGCCGTTCTACTAAACAAGTATAAAAGCTACTTTCTGATTCAGGTCTGGAGCAAATTTGGATCTCAATTTGAAAGACAGTATTCACTCATACTTTGTCTGGGATTCATCCCCTGACGTATGCTGTGAAAAAGATCTTGAAAGCTATAGCTGAATCTCCACACAGGAGCACGATGACTTCAAAGACTACAAAGTATCCTTGTTGTCAGCGGCATAGTTGCTGGGGTCCCCCGACCTGCGGGCCGATACAAGGTTATTGAAGGCAAAAAGATGCTGGTAGTGCAGTTAACACCGCCTTAGATTTAGATTTCCGGACCCATCCGCTGCGGACCTCATTTGGTTTTCGTCTATGCTGCTGAGATACCCGTTCTTTCTATGCCAATTGGGGGTCATGGCTGCTGCTGTGGCATAGTAAGCTCGTGAATTTGATTTAATATTGTCGGGAAACGCAGGACAGTGTCTGGAGGGGTAGGTAGTGTCAGGGGCTGCAGATTTCTGGAAATTTAATGGGGGTTATGGTGTTTGCACTTAGCAGACAGAAAAGGTCAGGATGTGTTCTTTAAAGAGCTGTTATGTTCACCGGCTGTCACTCACCTTTTCTCCCCATGTGGAATACAAAGGATAGGAGACTGGCCACCCAACGAAGCTCGTTGAAAAAAATCAAAAGGCTGATTGGAATGCACTGACTAATCTAGTTTGAATTGGGATGCTAAGGTGACAACAACAGATGCAGTCACCAGAAGTGGGAAGATCATGATATGCTAAATCGTGAGAAGTATAGGGTGCGGCTAATGCTAGTAGGGATTGGGCAAAAGAGGAATAGCACGGTGGGGAAGGACAAGGAGGTAATTCCAAACAAAAACCAGCTTGGAAAGAACCAGAACAATCCGCGAAACCAAAAAAAAACTCCGATCTGAATCTAGCAAACAACAAACAGCCAGGAAAAAGGAGGAACAATCCGGGAAACAAAAAAGAAAGAAAACTCCAATCCGAATCTAGAAAACAAAAACAGCCAGGAAAGAGCAGGAGCGATCTGTAAACCAAAACAAACTCCGATCCGAATCCAGCGAAAAAAAATAGCCGGGAAAGAGCAAGAACAATCCGCGAAAAAAAGAAAACTCCAATCCGAACCCAGAAAACAAAAACAACCAGGCAAGAGCAGGAGCGATCTACAAACCAAAACAAACTCCGATCCGAATCTAGCAAAGAAAAAACAGCCGGGAAAGAGCAGGAACCATCCGCAAAAAAAAACTCCGATCCGAATCCATGTAACGGACAGGGTTTGAGGGTCGGGTAACCCAAGGCACACCACGATCAGGGCAGGCAGAAATTCGGAGGCGAGGACGAGGTACAGAGGTACAACCTAAGCGAGTTGTACGAGGCTCGGGGTTCAGGGGTTCAGGGTTAGGGTTCCGAGGTTCAAGAGGACGCGAGATAATAGAGGGCGTAATTCCTAGGTACAGGTGTCCGAAGGAGATTACCAGATTGCGTAAAGAACATAAAATACAAGGGGGCACACCCCCTTATATAGACAGGAAATCCTCCGCGATCACTAATACAAAAGAAACCCTAAAGGTTGCGCGCAGCCGCAATCCTTCCATAACGTTGCGCCAGGTTCCACTGCGCAGCAACCGATCCCAATCATAACCCAAAGGAAATCTTATTACGCAACCAAAGAAACCACAGCTAATCAATGCAACCAAAATCCCAATGTCCTTTCCCCCTACCAGGCCAGGTGGCCATGACACTAGGTCCCCCTCTCCGACGGCAAACTCCCCTGAGGCGCGTTTACTCCGCCAAAGGTCCTGGTTTCTGGGGGTAGCGCTCGTGGAAGCGTTCCAAGGCCTGGAGTCCATTCTCAGAGTCTGCCGGCTCCCAAGTTGCTTCAGGATACCCCTTCCAACGAATGAGGTACCTCAGGCGGTTCCTGACAAACTTGGCATCTAGGACCTCCTCGACCTGCCATTCCTGTTCTCCATCAACCTCTACAGGTGGTGGGGGAGGTATTTCTTGGCCTGGGAGAGGGTCCTGGGATGCAAGGTCAAGGAGGGAGATGTGGAACACATCATGGATCCTCATAGACACGGGGAGGTCTAACCGGTAAGCATGGGTACCTACTTGGGCGAGGACGGAATAGGGGCCGAAACGTTTGTCGTCTAGTTTCAGGGAGGGTCGTTTGGTGCGGATGTTCTTCGAGTTTAGCCAGACACGGTCTCCTACCCTGAAATGAGGGGCAGGGAGTCTCCCTTTGTCGGCGTATTCTTGTTGTCGATCCTGGGCGAAGGCGATCTCGGTCCTCAAGTGGTCATGGATGTCTTTGATATGCTCCACAAACAGTCCTGCGGTTGGTTCATCTGTGTTCGCATCGGGGGAGTCCAAGAAGTCCACACGGGGGTCGTAGCCGTGGTTGGCGAAGAAAGCTGATACACCGGTATACTCGCAGGCATGGTTGTTGGCTGCGAACTCCGCCATGGGGAGCCAGAGGGACCAATCATCCTGCTGGTAATTCACCAAGGCTCTCAAGTACTGTTCCATGATAGCGTTGACACATTCCGTTTAACCGTCTGTTTGTGGGTGGAAGGCTGTTGACATCTTTCGTTCTACTTGTAGCCTTTCACACACAGTTCTCCAGAAGTCGGGTGTGAACTGGGTGCCCCGGTCGGAGGTGATGGTTTTCGGGAGGCCCTGATGTTTTCAGATGTGTTGGAGGTACAGGTCGGCAAGTGTGGGAGTGTCGATGGTGGTGCGACAGGCTATTAGGTGGCGCATTTTGGACATTCGGTCTACCACCACTAGGATAGCGTCATTCCCTTGACTCCAGGTGAGGCCTGTAACAAAGTCCATGGAAATGTGTTCCCATGGGCGGTTGGGTATGGGTAGAGGGTGTAGGATGCCGAAAGAGGTGTGCCGGGAGGTACGACTCCGTTGACATACATGACAGTTAGCCACAAGGCGGCCTATGTCCCGTCTCATGCCAGGCCAAACGTAGCGTCTGGACATGAGCTCGTGAGTCTTGGCACGTCCCGGGTGCCCTGCCGAGGGCCGGTCATGAGATTCCTGTATCAGTCGTAGGCGTAGTTCGTCATGTTGGGGGACATAGACCCTGTCCCGGTAGAGCAGCCGATCCCCGTCGCGTTTACATTCGTTGAGGGACAGGAGGCGGGAGTGTCTATCGCCATTATCAAGGGCGCGGAGAACCTGGATTGGGACTGTGTTAGCCCCCCTTATAAGCCTCTTTCCAGAGCTCTTCAATAGGGGACACTCCCGTAGGGAGCGTAATGTTCGCCAACAAACTCAGAGGCTGAGACTTTAACACCACTTAGGTCCAATGGTTCCTTCGTTCTTCCACTTCCTCTGGGGTCTCGGTCTTCATACGGGTCAAGGCGTCAGCTTTCCCATTCAACTTTCCCGGTTGGTACTCGATCTGGTAGTTGAACTGGGAGAGGAATTCGGACCACCGGGCTTGGCGGTTGGTCAACAGCCTCTTGGTGGTGAAGTGCTTGAGGTTGAGGTGGTCAGTCAGGATGGTCACCTGCCTTCTGAGGAGGTAGCAGCGCCATTCCGCAAACGCGCGGACGACAGCCATCAGCTCCTTGTCGTAGATGTCGTAGTTGCACTCAGCAGGACTGTGTTTGCGGGAGTAGAATGCAATAGGATGGAGGCGTCCACTATCGTCCTTTTGGGACATGACGCCAGCGTCGACGAGGTCGGAAGTGTCGGTCTCTATGATCACTTCCTTGTGGAAATCGAAGTGGGCCAGGACAGCAGCTGAGGTGAAAGCTTTCTTTAGTCTTTCAAAGGTCCGTTGAAACTCAGGGGTCCAAACAAAGGGCCGGGTTTTCTTGGTAAGGGCCGTGAGGGGACGCGCCAGACGTGAGAAGGCACGGATAAACCTTCGGTAGAAGTTACCAAAGCCCAGGAAGGCGCGGACTTCGCGTACTCGGTGAGGCACGGGCCAGGCGGTAACGGTTTCAACCTTGGCGTTATCCATGCGAATTCCCTCAGGTGTGATAATAAAGCCCAGATATTCCACATGGGTGACGTGAAACTCACATTTCTGTGGCTTGGCTTCGAGGTCAGCTTCCTGTAAGGCTTTGAGTACCCAGCGTACATGTTCGACATGTTCCTCTTCTGTCTTGCTATAGATCAGGATGTCGTCGAGGTAAGCGGTACAGAACCTGTCTAGTCCCTGGCGAAGAACCTTGTTGATAAAGGCTTGGAAGGTGGCGGGAGCGTTGGTGAGTCTAAAAGGCATGACATTGGAGTCAAAGAGTCCATAGCGGGTGCAGAAGGCGGTTTTCCATCAATGCTTTTTGTCTACTAGGACATTGTGGTAGGCTCCACGGATGTCGATCTTGGAGCAGATTTTGGCTTCGGCAATGCTCATCCATGTCTCGGTTAATAGGGGAAGGGGTCCACGGTCTGTGATTGTACCTTCATGCAGGCCCCGATAATCGACGCAAAGTCGTAGGGTGCCGTTCTTCTTCTTGATGAAAAGTACCGGGGAAGCCGCCGGGGAGGTGGAAGGGCTGATAAAACCTTTGTCTTGGTTTTCATCGATCCATCCTTTTAGGGCTTCGAGTTCTGGTGGGGACAGGTTGTATAGAGGTCCGAAGGGTGGCGTGAACCCAGGTTTTAGTGGTATTTTGTGGTCCACTCCTGGACGGCTAGGAGGTAGCTGGGTTTGTTCGTTCTCCAGGAATACGGGTAGAAAGTCAAGGTACTCAGGGGGACTATTCCTTTGACCTCCTGTTGCTCCAGTACTGTATGGTCCAGGGCGCATTGGATGGCATAGGCCTTGAGGAAGTGGGGGATCTCGTATTCAATTCCTTGGATGCCAGTCACATCGGGGGTGCAGTTCTGGAGGGAGTAATCGGATTCGAAGGTAACAGTGTTGGATGCAAAGCGTATGGTGACATCGTGTTGTTTCAGCCAGGGGATGCCAAGGGTGAGTGGATAGCCACCTACCTTGGTGACAAAGGCAGGGATAGACTCCAGATGATCATTTATTTCAAGGTCGAAGTGTGATATATGGGTGATGGCCCCTGAGCTAATGGGCCTTCCATCGATAACGGAGAGGTGTACAGGTTCTTTGAGCAGGGATAGGGGTAGGTGGTGACGGCTAGCGAAGTCTATGTCGATAAAAGCATAACCAGTTGCTCCAGAATCGCTTAGGGCGTGGGTTCGGATTACGTGTTGGTTGTCTATGATGTCACAAGCGACTACCAAGTGGTTATCCTCAATTCCATTTTCCATTTCGTGCAGAGATAAACCAGAAATAACTAAAGTAGGAGAAGACTTAACATGTCCCATGTCAGTGCCGGTGGCTGCACATGGGACCACTAGTTTTCCGACTCTTCTTGTGCAGGGAGGGCCTTCTCAGGAGCGGGGATGGCGTGTGTGCTGGGCCCGTGGAGGGGGCGAGGTCCCTTGTTGGGACAAGCGCGAGCCATGTGTCCGTGTCCCCCACAGTAGAGACAGAGGCCCCGGTTGATCCGCTCTTGCCTTTCGGCAGGGGTGAGTTTTCGACAACCTGCGGAGAGGTCCATGGGGCCGGAGGCGGTGCCCGTAGCCGTGGAAGCTGGGGGTAGAGCAGGAGCAGGGGTGCGAGGAGCGGCGGGGGTGGAAGTCCTCCAAGAAGACGAAGAGGAGCCTTTCTTTTCGGCAGCGCGGGCGCGGACATTGTTATCCAGCTGCTTGAGGAGGGAGAGGTAATCGTTAAAGGACTCAGGGGCGGGGAAGACGTGTACCAGAGGGTCTTTCAGTTCAGTGCTGAGGCCCTGGTAAAGGGAGGTGCATTTGGCGGCGTCGTTCCAGAGTGTGTCAACGGCGAGGCGTTGGAAGTCGGCAAGGTATTCCACGAAGGGACGGTTCTTTTGCCGGAGGCTCCTCGGAGCACGTTCGGCTGTCTGGACCCTGTTGGGGTCGCCAAACGCTTGCTCCAGCTCGGAGTAGAGGGCGTTCATATTTTCGAGATTGATACGATCGGGCAAGACCAGGTGTTGGATCTGGACGAAGGCACGCCCACGGAGGAGACCGATAGCGTAACCGAGGCGGTGCTGTTCGTTGGTGAACTGGTGGCTGTCACCCTGCAGTTTCATCCGCAACTGGGTGAGGAAGGGACGAAGTTTCTCGGTTGTGCCGTCGAAATGTTCAGGGTCGGGGATTGAAACTTGTTTGCTGCCACCAGCGCGGGCTGTGGCACCGGCAGCGGGCATGAGGGCAAGGGCAGTGTTCAAGGACGTGATGGTGGCATTGGCCTGTGTCAGGTTGGTTTCAACGACAACGAGAAGGGCTTCGAGGCCTTGGTACTCAGTCCGGGCATCATCGGGTTCTTGGATCAGGAGGTTGCATTGTTGTTGCAAGTGTTGGTACTGGGGGGTCTGTTCTGGAGGGATGGGGGTTGCTTGATGAGGAGGAGGAGTGGGTGCATTCAGGATTCGACGAGCCAGATCCCTGGCGAGGTTGAACTGGGCCTGGAGTTGGCCATGGTCTAGGCTTTGTGCATGTTCATCCTCCAGATTCGCGAGGGTATGAAGGGGGCCGTTGATGTCAGCAGGGAGGTGGGACGTGGCCATGGTGTGATGTGGGTTGGGTCCTGGGAGACGCAATCTTGTGTAACGGACAGGGTCTGAGGGTCGGGTAACCCAAGGCACACCACGGATCAAGGCAGGCAGAAATTAGGAGGCGAGGACGAGGCACAGAGGTAGAACCTGAGCGAGTTGTACGAGGCTCCGGGATCAGGGGTTCAGGGTCAGGGTTCCGAGGTTCAAGAGGACGCGAGATAATAGAGGGTGTAATTCCTAGGTACAGGTGTGAGCATTATATCTAATTTTATTTATACTCGCCGTACCAAAACATGGCTTATGGTCGAGCGACCATCCTATCATACACCTACCATAAGGGCAGGCGGGCCGGAACCGCACTCGAAAGCAACGCCCTGGGGCCGGGGTCCCAACGATACACGGCCCGCGTAACAACAATATACAAGACCAAGAAACCTCCAAACTCAAACCGTCCAGACCCGTTAGCGACCCCAAAAGAACGCCACAAGCCAACACCTCTGCGAGCGAGTAAACACAAAAGCTAGGTACAAGTTCATCAACAGCCCCGATCACACCCGCCCCAACCGACAAACTGACACCGAACCCGACAGGAACAGAGCGACCGAAGTCCTTGGTCCCGCCAAGCGAGGGGAAGGTAGTTACGGCCCGCGGCCATCCCAAAATAAAATAAATCAAAATACAAATCCGGTCTAAATACTGTCCCGGAAACCCAACAAAGTAAATCCTCCACAGTACAATATCCCCACGCCACAGAGCCCACCGCCCAGCAAGGGGAAACATCGGGTGCGGCACCACACCAACCCGTAACAACCCGACCGGGTCCCCAGCCACCAGGGAGGAGCGCCATACTTGCAACGGGTGTGACCGCCAACCCCCGCCACAGCCAGGTTCCCAACTGGGCCAGCACACATCAGCCCCCACCAAAGGAGAGCTGCGAGCCAACCACCCCACACCACCCCAAATAAAGCGGAAGGGGGGGAAAATTCTCAGGGTCAAAGCCATCCCCGCGGGGAGGAGACCCAAAAGACACCGTAAATGCAAGTGACCGGACTATTATCGCGAGAAATGGGCGGACGAAGGAGCGAGACGAGGACGACGAGCGACCGAGTAATCGAACCTTCTCGATGTAGAACCGAGGAGCCGAAGCCCTCAGCCAACAGTGGAGAACGGAGGTCAGCGAAAGTAAACCTAAGCTATCCAGTCTCAAACCTGTGATCCCGTGGGAAGCCAGGGACGCAACCCCCCTAAACTGACGAAAGGAACGCGAAATCCTGCAGGGAAACGAAGACAGGAAAGCTGAAACGGTTTTACCGAAACAAAGGTCCAACTGTAAAGTGATGATCGAAACCATCAAAGAAGCCAGAGTAATTCCCGTTGGAAGCTCTTAGCCAAAGAAGGCTCCCAGGCCCGCGGGCAAGGAAGAAAGGGTGTCCGAAGGAGATTACCAGATTGCGTAAAGAACATAAAATATAAGGGGGCACACCCCCTTATATAGACAGGAAATCCTCCGCGATCACTAATACAAAAGAAACCCTAAAGGTCGCGCGCAGCCATGATCCTTCCATAACGTTGCGCCAGGTTCCGCTGCACGGCAACCGATCCCAATTATAACACAAAGGAAATCTTATTACGCAACCGAAGAAACCACAGCCAATAAATGCAACAAAAATCCCAATGTCCTTTCCCCCTACCAGGCCGGGTGGCCGTGACAATCCAGCAAATAAAACCAGCCGGGAAAGAGCAGAAACCGTCCGCAGAACTCAAAAAATCTAAACTCCAATCCAAATCCGCCGAACGAAAAACAGCCGGGAAAGACCCGGAATAAAAAGCAAAACTCCAATCCGAATTCACCAAAGAAAAGCCTAAGCATACATCCTGCCTATGATACTAGCGGGACTATATTGCCCGTAAGACTTTATGTCAGCCATATTGTATCTTTGCTAGAGGGGACTAATCCAAAGCAGAAATCAGCGTGAAAAGGAGAGGGTTGCAAACCAGAGATTGTGCTACCAATTGGAAGAGCAAATCAGCCTGCTTAGTGATCTCAGAGGCAGAATCGTAATCCGGATTATCGGGGGGCGGCGGAGGCCTGTTCGGCGCACTGAGCATGCTAGACGTCCGAGTCGCCTTCATTGGAGGTTCTCTGACGTCGGTCGCGCAGTTCAAGCCATGGGATCCCATCATCGCGGCCAGATCACGCTTTCTGAGACTGTTGACAGCCACCCCACCAGATGGTTCTGCTATTTTCTTTTTGTCCGCATTTCCAATGACTGCTGCCTATAGTCGCCTACTCGACCTCAAGACCCAAGTCTTTGTCCGCTGGATAGAGGGCAGCTTACTTACCTGGGCATTGTGGGTGAGTATCATTCCTCGGCGGGGTATTGCGCGTCGACTGGGGCTTGGCGTTCAACCTCAACCTTTGTTTTGCGGCCTGCGCGGAGCACCTGTGCCGGCGGACCTCCTCGTCGTTGTTGTCATCGCTGTCGTCGTTTTCACCCCCCGCCTCCCCCCCCTCCCTCCTCTTCCTCCTCTTCCTCCTCTTCCCTCCTCTTCCTCCTCCGCTTCCGCTCCCCCCTTCTCCCCCCCCCCTCCCTCCTCCTCCTCCCCCTCCTCCCCCTCCTCGTCGTCCTCCTCCTCCTCTTCCGCCCCCTCCCTCCTCCTCCCCCTCCTCCTCGTCCGCCCCCCCCTCTACTCTCCTTCCGCCCCCCCCTCCTCTCCTTCCAGGTCACCACGATTATTCCGCGTCCCGTATGGCTGTCGGTGCGGGGGAGGTGTTCCAGGCTCATCACCCACCTCGCGATGGCATCCGAACAACAAGTCCCTTGGTTCGTTTGGCGGACTCAACCCCCACCAGATGTGAACGTGCTGGTTCGACAAGATGGGAATCATCTCGGATATCGGCAGCGGCTCATCCGGATTATTGAGGAGCAAAATTGAGCCGTACCGCGTGGTGCCGACGAGATGACAATATGTAACCCCGCGTGCCACTACCCTTTCTATTTGAGAGAGTAAGTGGGACCGGGTTGGTTCCGTCAGCTCCAGCCAGGAGACCGCACCACGGGTTTGCCACTGGACCTTGTCCAGTCCGGAAAGGAGCGGACCGTGCGGGCGCACCTCGTATGGCATATCGAACCACAGGCAGACACCGCGGGGACTGGCAAAGCCTATAGGATCCGTATTAGCATAAATTCTACTTGTCTGCTACGCAGAGTTTGAGGAAACTTACGATCATTTCTGGCGGCAACAGCAGGAGGAACAGGAGGGGAAGGAGCAACAGCCAGGCCCATTGCCGTCAACATTCTCAAATGCTTTTTTGCTACATGCTTGAGCAAAAAATCCAGACATTCGGTGAGCAGCGTGCCCCTGGCTGTGTTGGCCTACCAGTGGGGAGCCATGCCAGTGTTGGCAATGGGCTCCACTGTTAGGGTGTAGGCCTGAATGGCCGCCCCTTGGGACCGAGTAGCGCCCCTGTACCCCGTAATCCGCTTGTGCTCCATCCTGCGCTTCACGGGATTCCGCCAGCCGCCATACTGCAGACTAAAAGTAGCCGGGTTTGGGAACCGACCGACTTGTTTGCACCAATACACATCGCCATCATTCTCATGGCCCGGTGCTCTTGGGCAAACAAGTCTGACTTTTGCTATCGTGGGTGGTTTGGGGGGTGGGGGGGGAGGGGGACAGCGGGAGCATGCCTATCTTTTGCTGATGAAATTTGTCAGCTGAAAGCAAGACAAACAGGCAGGAATAATAATTGGATTCTGTACATACTCGAACGGAAATGCGAGAGGTGTGACGGATAACATTGGGCGGTTGCTGAACTTTTACGGATCGAAATTGCTTTCCGAAGACTTAGCTGTGAACATATTAAATTGAGCTGGGTACTTACCAGCGGATGCTTGGTCTGACAGCGGTCTACGTCCCTGCCGCCGGGGGTGGGTGTGTTGATGGTGAATGGATGCGTTGATGGAAGGAGTGATTGTTTGATGGTGCCGGGAGGAGATGGAGGAAGGAGGAGGGAGAAGAGGGGGAGAAGGGGCGGCAGCTTGTGTATGGACTAGAGAAGGCTTTGGTGGGTTGAATTAGGTTTGTACGCTGTACAATCATTGGCATCTTGAAAAACAGATCACGCTAGCCAACTCCATGCTAGCCAAGACAACGTTTTAAGCTGCAAATGAGCTGCAAAACGTGAAGAAGACGGTCCCTATTAAATATTACTCATTATACCTGCGCGGCTGGTTTGAACCCAGACACCTACTAAGGTGTCAACTCCCATACAAAGTGTCCGGGTTCAATTCGGCCACGCGAGTACCTGACAGCTAGAAACGATACTTGAAAATTATATGTTATGCCCGGGAGCCATTTTGAGCTGCAAATGAGCCGCAAAATACGCGCCAAGATGCTCACGGCTTACTAGGACTAAACACCATACTTGGTACCTGGAATGATATTCGGTAGCTAAATACAACTAGTACTAGTAGTACTAAACTTGAGATGTAAGCCGGAGATGAGCCGCGCAGTACGTGCCAAGACGCTCCGGGCCCACCACTAGTACTGGTACTCGTCCAAACAAGGGGGTCGGTCCCTGACCCTTACCCGTAGGATAGCAGGGGCTTTGAACCACCCTCCGATTGTATGGACATGGGCAAGGTCCTGGGCCATTCTGAGCCCCCATCCCGGCATCAAGGGCAGGCTTTTTCTTTTGGTTACTAGTAGTGAATACAGCACTTGGTAGCTAGGAACAATACTCGACAGCAAAATACTAGACTTGAAAAACCAACAGATGAGCCGCAGAGTACGCCCGAAGAGGTTCCTGCCTCACTTGGAAAAATTAAGAACATATTTGGAAGCTAGAAACTACAGTCGGAAGCCAAACACTACCGGTAGCAGACTTGGAAAACCTCCAGAGCTGAAAATCAACCGCAAAAAACGCGCCAAGATTCTCACCGCTTACTAGTAAATACTTATGGTGCTTGGAACAATCCCTGAAAGCCTTATACCATACCCGGATGTGATTTTGAGCCGCAAATGAGCCGCCAAATATGCGGCAAGATGCTCATGACTCACTGCTAGTAAACACCGGACTTGGTGGCTATAAACGATACTGAACAGCTAGATACTAGATTCGGGGGCCGGCCGGTGATGAACTGCAGAGTACTCGCCAAGAGACTCGCGGGTTAGTAGCAGGTACCATGCCATTCCGTACCTGAAAGCTAGAAAATTTACCGGTTCTTGAATGATCTTTTGAGCTACAAATGAGCCACAGAATACGCGCCAACACGATCACCTCACAAGTGAAACACCCTCCTTGGAAGCAAGTTACTACACTTGTAAGGCCAAGATACTATACTGGAAAGACCAAGACCACCGTGCAGACAACTTCCACCTGCCGACCTGTTGGCCATCCTACTATCTCGAAGGTCATTGCTCCAATTCCAGTCTCTGAGACGTCCAATTTTAAACTTGAAAGCTCATATGCGGTGGGACCTTATCTTCAGTTTGTCCGCTAACGCGTGTCCCAATAGACGTCTTGATAGTAGAAGTCAACATTGTAGACGACCACGATGACCTCAAGCGCGGTCAAGTGCCCTTATTGTCGATGCCGCTATCAACAGGCTGCTGCATACGAGAGGCACCTTCGAGCAATGCATATGGATATCATCCTATTGCTCCGCGCTACCACCGATCAGACCTCCTCCGAGCTGACAGCTTCCGTACCTAATGACATCGTGGATAAGCAGGTCATTACTGTCGTGAGGCTTGCGGACCAAGAGAGTGACTCGGACTATGAATCTGATCCCGAGTTAGATATCATAGATTATGAGGTTGATAGCGATATACAGCACGACTCGGACGCGGAAGACTCGGACATATTCCAACTACCAAATACAAGAAGTCCATTGAGTCAGCGGGCAATTCAGGGTGCGGGCCGAACAATCCGGGATGTTGCTGGCTATGCAGAGCTCAATCAGGCCTTGAGTGATGACCTATGGAGCCCTTTTTTCATCCAAAGACGCCTTCAATTTAGATAGCTGGTTCATCCAAACTAAGGTAGCCAAGTCACAGATTGATAATTATTTTGCAAAAGGCTTGCTGGGCAAGAATGCCGGGTCATTTGAGTCTGCATATAAATTGCGAAAACAGCTCGCAGCACTGGACCCATTCAATGAGTATCTGGTGTGGGCAGAAGCCATTGTGGATGATGGGAAATGTGCAACGACCTTCCATTATAGAAATATTATTGATTGCGTCCGCTACCTGATCCGCCAGGTTGCATATAGAACTGACATGGTGTACGCACCTGTTTGCGAATAAAATTCAAGTGGGGAACAATTGTACTCTGAGATGCATACAGCAGACTGGTGGTGGGAGACTCAGGTATGGAATTGGTCCCCAAAAGTTGGGAGTAGGTACCGTTTCTCATGCTAATAATGCCTTCTGTTTCCTAATAGGAGTCACTACCAACCAGGTCAACATTGTTACCGATCATCGGATTGTCAGACCAGACTCACCTCCCCAATTTTTCGGGTGATAACAAAGCCTGGCCAGTGTCCATGATACTCGGTAATATCCTGTTGCAGACTAGAAACAGCCCGCTAAAGATGCCGATCCTGCTTCTTGCATTCCTGCCTGTGCCACCGAAGTTTAGCGGTGAATCAGCCCGCGCCCACGAAGTCCGGCGGCAGATGAATGCGGATTCACTACAGGTTATTTTTGATCTCATATTTGCACCGTTACAGGCCATTGGCCAAGAAGGTACGATAATGGACTGCTCGGACGGGAAAACACACCTCTGCTTTCCCATCTGGTCTGCCTGGATTGCGGATCATGCCAAGCATATGAACTTACATGGAATAAGTAGTAAGTCATGCCCGAAGTGTGAGGTTCCGGGCAGAGAGCATGGTGGCGACCGGCGGCGTACATATACGATCTGTGACTACACCTTATATGGGAAAACTGCCTCGGAGTACGGGGAGACGGGAATGGCCAGTGCTAGGAAATATTCCAAACAGATTGGGGTGCAAATTGGCCGGAACGTGTTCTCCGGACTCCACCATGTAGACCCTGCAGACCTCCATAAGCCAGACCTCTTGCATAACATCTACCATGGCCTATTCAAACATATGATGCAATGGATAGAGGGATTCCTGAAAAAGGACAAACGGCAGCAGGCATTCGACGACGTGTGGAAAGAACTTCCCCCTTATCCCGGGTTCAGGGTACCAAAAACGGCCTATCGGGAAGTCACGCAATGGCATGGAAAGGAAATGCGTAACCTCGGCCGATGCATTACGCTTACATTAGCGTCTGCAATCCGAAATCCAGACAGTTCTTACCACCTCTCATTCAAACTTGCCTTGCAATGTGTTAGTGCGCTGGTTGATTTCAGTCTCATGGCCCACTATCGGAGCCATACCCCTGACACCATATCTTACATGGAAGGTTATCTGAGGACATTTCACCAGACGAAAGACATCTTTCATGGGTTTCGTACCTCGAAGGCCACTCGTGCCCAGGCGCATTGTCAGGATCGTGAACTACGAGAACAGATAGCGGATCAACGAGTCAAAGCACCTCCCAACATCTCCGCAATCAAGCGCCGTCGACTGGCGGATGAAGAGAGGCCCCAAAGAATACAGCAGCGGGAAATTTTGATCCGACGTGAGAACCACTTCAACTTTATCAAGATGCACTACCTGAGTCACTTTGCGGCCCATGTCCGACCATTTGGGTCTGTGACGATGTAGTCTACTGATATCGGTGAACGGGTGCAGAAGGACCTGATCAAAGAAGCCTACAGGAGATCAAACAAAAATGAAGCTGCCCGACAGATCTAATCACAATATGGCCGCCAGCATGCCCAGGGAATGAGATTGCTTACAATCGAGGAACTATCAAAGGCTGATGGTGAGGTTAGAATAGGAAATGTGACGGAAGAGATACAGACATCTTCAAGCTGCAGCAAACTAAGGCGAGTTCTCAGAGGCCGCACGAACACCGGCACGCTAATTAAATTTTCCGAGACCCTCCAGATCAATTATTCCGCAATGGTGGAGGAGATCGTCCGTTATATCCAACGGACTGTAGCGGATGAGGTGCGGCTACCTACCAATTCCTCAGAACTAGGATTGCTTCCGGTGGAGCAATTTACCCAGCTCGAAATTCCAGTCCCAGGCTTTCAATCAACGGACTTCTTCCAGATCCACAGGGCTCACGGTACGGGAACAAAGGCTTTGCGAAACGCAGGGCCGAGAAACGATTGGATATGGATCCAGGTTGGCGGAGCGGACAGTTGTGGAGATCTACGGGGGAGATGAGTTGCATGACTATTAGGACTTTTCAAGATAAGAAACGTCCGGAGTGAGGCCGGAGGTGTCACTCAGCTGGCGTTGGTTCGAGTGCTCGATCCGGTGAATAGTAGGAGATTTCAAAATATGAGTGGACACATCCGAGTTTGCAAGCGGTCTGGCGGGCGGGACATGCGGATCGTCGATATCGGAGTAGTGATAGGGCAGGCACATCTGGTTCCTGCCGGGGAGAGACAATGGATAGTGAATTACCGGATTGATTTGCGAACGTTTAATGAGATATATTGAATTCTTGTATATATATCCTTATATAGACTATATAAGGATCATGGTAATGCTACTAGCTAAGTAAACTGAAAATTGAAAACTGCCGCCAGAGAGGATGTGCAGAGCCTGAAGTACTAATAAGCAGTACAAATATCAGAAGTGTGGATTGGGGCGGACACAATTCATTCTGTGAGCTAGCTCGGAAAGAAACATAAATCGTCAGGCACCGATATGGCGACGCCCACTGCCAGCTTTACATGATGTGGGTCTTTCCGCTACCGTCCTGGCACAAAGGCCATAGCAAAGAAGGCTAGGGACGGTAGTCGGAACAACCACATGGGGTGAAGAGGGCGGTCGGAGTCGGCAGATACGTGCCGGACGAGAGGAGGATACCAGGATTCCACCAGAGTACTGTCAGGGAAGGATTTATTATGGGATATTACTGGACGGATTCTCGCCTTGTGGGCGGGTTGGCTTAGTAAAGCCGCATTCAGGAGGCGCAGATCCATGAACAATAGAAAATGAAGACCACCGGACGAAACAAGGGCATGGAGTAAAAGAGCGGACGGCATTGCGACGAATGGGGTCGGCGACATGTGTCTCAAGAGGTGGAGGTGAAAGTAGGTTCATGTGGATGCAGCGGACCGGACGGATGAAATGAGTCAGTGTCCGGACAGTCAGGACGCACACAACGAAAAGAAATGCTCAATCAAGTCGGGACGCAGACATTCCGCGTCCGGCGAGATTTCTTTTTTTGCTGATGTGAGGTACAAGGTCTAATTGTGGTATTACCTCATGTAAATTGTGGTAGCACGCGCTTGTATTCTCGCTACAACCTGAGTTCTGGCGCCAATGCTCAGTTGCGTCCTGGCTGCGTCCTGACCTCTGGCGCCAAGACTTTGTTGCATCCTGGTTGAGTCCTGAGTTCTGGCACCAAGGCTTGCTTGCATCCTGGTTACGTCCTGAGTTCTGCTGCCAGGACTGTCGCATCCTGAGATTCGGTAGCTGCTGTCTTGTGTCCTGATTAACAGTTTGCGTCCTGTGCATCCTGTACTTCTGACGCACTGGATGCACTGGACGCTAGCCTTCATTTTTGCTGATGTATGCTAGTTAAGTAGCATCTGTGATGACATGTCTATAACACTGCATATATTGCTGCCATCAGTCTGACAAGAACCTATTTGTAGGATTTACAAGGTAATCAAAGTGAAATGGTCAAGTACCTTCTTGAAAATGACCAGAGTAAAATGAACCAAAATCAAAAGCATTAGCATGAACTATCCAGAGGTGTCTCTAGGGTAGTCCTGGCCAGTGCCAGAGACTCATGGGAAAGCTTTATGGCAATCAAGCCTACACATGCTTGTTTGTCTTAGGCTCTTTGCAGGTTGTTTTAGGACTCTAATATCTTGATGCTTCTTGTGTTAAGTGCTATGCTGGAGGTAAGGGGCCATTAGTATTACCCACATGTCCTGCTATCACTTCAGCTCTCCAACAAACCACCCTCAGCCTTTTAAGTTAGCAATTAAGATAGATAGAACTAAATAGGAAGATAGCTCATATCCATGGCTACTAGTATAGATCATGCACATGGAAAACGAGATATTCGGCTGGCTCTCCTGGGTGTCTCAATAGTTAGCCACTGATAAGACTCCAATGTATAGAGGATGTTTGTCTGGCAAGTATCTGGGAAAATATCTCGTAGAAAATGCTGTGCATATAGAGTTTAAATGTGTATGGTATAGCCCTCTCTTAAGAACTCTTAACGAAAATACTATGTGGTAGAAAGAGTATACCATGAGCACACTGAGTGGGGTCCAGTTTCATATGAAGGTAGATTAGTAGTAGTTCTTGTCCTAAATTCTCTTAAGTGAGATGGGTGGCAACTCCTATTTATACAGGTATCCAACCTTGCCATAACTAAGAAGAAATGGGAGGGAAAATATAAGTATTGACATGTTTGACGGTAATATTAGTAGGAAAAATATATGTGTGAATATATTTGGCCATGAAGAACGGCCAAGAAAATTCCCTAAAACATGCATATATCGCAGGTAGTATGAGTGGATAATTAGAACAGAATTGCAAATCAAAGGACCAATGATCATGCATGATGATGCATAAAATACAAGACACTTAAGTGGCGGCGAAGAAAGAAATCTAGTATATAGCACACAAGCAAGATAGAAAAACCTAAGAAAAAGAAATGGGGTAACAAGATGCTAAAACGCATATGGGAACCCCCAGGAAAAGATAAGAGGAGATCACGATACCCAAAGGGGTAAGAGAAACCCTTGCAAAAGGAACTAAAGACCTAGGTGCCCAAAAGAGAGAGAGAAAAAACCACACAGATGGAAAACCAACCCAAGCAATGGAGCGAAAACAAGGACAAAACAAGAAGAAAATAAACTCTAGCGTAAAGATAGCAAAGGAACAAAAAAACGCTGGCATGAGATAATGATTATTCGGCAGTAGTGCAATGTGCCAAGCAGCGAGGCGGAGGACGCGTGGGGCTTGAGAAGGCCTGATTCTATCCTTCGAGGCCAGGCGGGAAGGGGTTTTCTGGATGACCTGCTTTCTGTACGCCGGTGCCACTCGCTTGGCTTTTCCTCCAACAATTGGGGGCACCTTGAGAGCCAGGACAGGAAGCAGTCCTAGGTGCATCAGGGATCATGGAGGGGGGGCGGTAGCGGTACATTGATCAGTCTGGGGGGCAAGAGGGGACAGACGCAGTATTTCAGGAGATGGGTGGGCTAGAGGAGTCGGAACAAAAGTGTCCAGCACTGCTGGTGTCGACTCGGATTGACACAAATTGCGAACCTCCCTCCCAGGTAACTCGGCACTGGATGTGTGAATTGTGCCCTCATGGCCAGGACCACTGGGTCACGCAGATTTGACCTGGCTAGGGTGTGAACTCCAAGAGTCAGGAGCTGATCTTGGGCCCTGCACAAACCGTGACATCCATGGGTTGTCATTTAGCATGTCCTCGACTGCCTTCATGTTCTCTATGCGGGTTGGGTAGGGGAGGGCCAGGGTTCGTTCGCAGTGCTAGGAGAGGTGATCCCGATAGGACATAGGTTCTGGGATGGTAGGAGTTGGTTCTTGCAGTGGGAGGGCGATGGCACCAGGACACAGGTTCCAGAGGGGCAGGGGTTGGTTCTTGGTACCGGGAGAGGCGATGCTAGTGGGACGTAGGTTTTGGAGGGGCAGGGGTTGGTTCTCGGTGCTGGGAGACCCGATGCTGGCGGGACACAGGTTCAGGGAGGGTAGGAGTTGGTTCTCGCAGCCCCGAGGGGTGACAGCCCCAGGACATAGGTTCTGGAGGGGTAGGGGTTGGTTCTTGGCGCTGGGAGACGTGATATTAGAGAGACATAAGTTCTGGGAGGGGAGCGGTATGTTCTTGTGGCTGGGGAGGCGATGGCCTTGGGACACATGTTCCAGTAGCGAAGGTGTTGATTCTCGTACTGGGGAGCCATGATGCCGCTGGGATACAGATTCTGGTGGGGGAGGAGTTAGTTCTGGCATTGGGGTGGAGTGACAGTGCCAGGATGCAGGTTCGCAGCGGAGAGCGGCATGTTTGTTCAGTGGGGCATTTTTCACTACAGAAGGGCCGACCGACCCTGTACCTGATGAGGGGGAAAACTGGCTCCCGAAGGGTGCTGCCATCTGAGATTGACTAGGACCACTTTCTTGGTCCTGAGTTTATAATTAGCCATAATGTTCATATCTGCAAGTATGTCAACTTTTAAATCATATCACAGTCCAGTCCAAGACAACAACCGCGTGTCTTATGCTCAGTGGTGGCATATCCTCATCCTCGTCCTTGTCCTCCGGCCTCTCATCTTCACTATCATCCTCCTCCTCTTGCAGTATCCCCCTGGTACCTTAAGCTAGCGGATAGCAATCCTAGACATTTCTGTGAAAAAAGGGATATCAGCTGTCAGCTGACTCAGGCGTCTGGTCACCCTCCTCCTCTCCCTCCTGCTGAGATGACTCCAGGACTATTAGGTCAAGGAGTTCTTTGCCATCCTACTGGTTTGTAGGGAGCCAAACATGGACGTCCACATCTCCATGTAAGAAGATGAAATCCGAGAGAGAGAGAGGGTTTTGGGGTTCCAGATGCACTGACTGGGCGCCCTGACCTGTCGCACTGATCAGGTACCTGGGGTACCCAACCTCCTTCTCCACCCATTGTGCCTTGATCATCCAGAGTACTTCCATTCTGCTCGGAAATTCTGGTACCCCCATATGACACCCTGATCGCCGTCAGGTGAGTCCCACCAGACGTCAAAAAATGGATGCTCGCCAGGGGAGCACCCATTCGGCAAACGATGTGGATCCTTACCACGTGTGGGTAGTAAGGAGAGGACTAGTCACGTTTGGCCAGTAAGAATATTTGTTACTACTATGATAGTTCAAGACAAATAGCGCATAATACTGACTCATATGTCCAATGACATCGCCACCACCATTATCCCCCGAGTGGCCATGCTTGTTCATCATGTGAAGTTTCTTGGCCATGTCCTTGCCCAAGACCTTCATCTGATGAACAAGTTGTGCAACCCTGTTGGGGCAGCACCTGGCTTGAATTTCCTTGATGCAGCTGGCCATGGGGGGAAGTGAGGGAGCGAAGGAAGTCACCAAGTCCAGCTGGGCCTTGCTCAGGCTTGTCAGCTCCCAACCCCAAGCCATGATGTAGTCGTTTATGTACTCCTGGCAGGACTTGTACAGCTTGGTTAGGCGGCGGGGGTGAGCGAAGGCACAGCAACCTTTGGAGTACCAAATGTCCTCACTGCATCCCCTAGTTAGGACATGTGAGTTTCTAGTCTGCCAGTACATGGATCGGAGTTCTTTCACAGGCTTTGAATCTTCAACATCCGGTTCGAATTCCGCTTTTTGTGATGTCCCACATGACTCGCACCAGCGACAGCAGCCATCCGTGGGAGAGCTTTTCTCCCTTTGCCTGATCCCTTGGCATATTCTGGTTGACTCGCTCGTCATTAGATATAACTAGTTTGAGAGAAGATACATACTCCCAGTGCCCAATGGCAGTTTGTACAGTTTTGGGTGGCACTTTGGAATGCCAGGGTAGGGGACACTGGGGGAAGTTTGTATGCCTGGAGCAAAGAAGAATAACAGGCTGGACAATTGACACTGGGCGCGAGGGGCTGAAAACGAAAAAAACAACCTTGATGTGTGGGGGATATGTTCTAGATGGGGCAGGTTAGGTTGGTCAGCAGAGTGTTGTGTGTTGACAGGTGAATAAGGAAGCTTGAGCATGGTGTGGAGGGGAGAGGAAATGAGGGAAGAAGCCTGAGGTGGAAGAGGGCATTCTTGTAACCGAACCATCTCTCCCCGTTGTCTTCACTCCCATAAGTCAAAGTGTATGCGTGAGTGTATACACAGGCCTCACTAAGACGTCCTACTATGTCAGACAGGTTTTTCTCTTAAGATACACTTTATGTAAATTTATGCAAATTGCTCTCAATCAAATGATGGTAGACTAGCTAAATTGACCCTTATCACCGTGAAGACACTAAATGAATCTTTAAGCCGCAATATGAGCAAAGATGTTCTCTACTCAAGTACTCTGCATACTGGTAGATACGTGCCGTGCTGGCACCATCAGGTCCAACCCTAACCCACATGATGCCATGGGTAAGTGTGCACCTGGAGTGACCACTATTGTACCCTATCACAACAAGGGGAGCTTTTTTGTCTTCGGCAACTGCAGGTTTTCGATGCCAACCGAAGTGCCCGATTTCTATTTGTTTTTGTCTGCTAGCCGAAACGGCAGACAACCTGGCAATCGTTCTCTATTCATGAGACTCCATCTCTTGAGCTGCAATGGCAGACGTTTTTTGAAGGATTTTGCAAGATCTTACCAGTTAGATTTGGAATCTGGGTCAGTATTTTGCACTGTTTCACTGCTGCGCTCATAGCCTGATCTTTCAATATCTGGACCAAATCCCTACTGCGGGACTCCCAGTGTGATGTCCTGACTGAGTACATTTATCAGGTCATTACCGCAATGTTCTTCTGCTCCGACATCCCTTCCAGGGTTCCTAAAATGCATCTGACCAATTTGCGCCCCTCCGTCCCTGCCGCAGTTGAATCCCGAGTTTTCTGGCTGGTAGATTTCTCCCCTCAATGGTGGTGTTTGGGATCTCACGTCGCCTACATCACAATAACAACATACTAATAGCTCTAGAGGATCCTCTAGAACTGGATTTGATAGCAGCCAGGCATGTACCATTTGATCATTGTTGATGAAGAAAACGTCGACCAAACATAGGGGTTCACATGGAAACGCTCTGGGCTTCTGGTACCCTATGCCAGTTGCGCTAAGGATGTAGCGAAACCATCGCTGAGGCACCCATCTCATAATCATCGCACTCAATCCTTGGATATCATAGGAATCTAACTCACCAAATTTGGTTCCATAGATGTGGGAAGGACACCAGAGAAGATAGAGGTAGTTTGGAGTAGCTTGCACTTCCCACCTTTTATTCCTCTACATACCCTGACCACGTCTTAACGGCCAGACCCAAATAATCTGTACCGCATAGGGCTACCCAAGCAGCATACTCTAGTCTAGGATTTCACAGTCAGTAAGTACAAACAACAATATACATGAATCTTTAGAAATGAACTAACCTGTTTGCAAGTTGTAAGATCAAACCACTTTGGCAGGACATGCTTGTTGGACCTGTCCAACACAACGAGCCTGGGGTGCATTCTCATCATACTCTTCTCTTGGGCAGGGATTCTGACCACTCTTGGCAGCCTCTCTTTGGTCCTGGCCATCGCTGGTGGCTGGGCCCTCATTCAGACCATCCACAGGAGCAGGACCAAGATTCTATCCTATTCCGGTAGCCAAGTCTATGGCATGGGGGTCATGATCATTGTCCGCCAGACCCTGATTCTCACCATTGTCGCTACCAGGATTAGTGGTCTGGCCATTATCACCAGCCTAGCTCGGATTTGGGTCATTGTCTTCATCTGGATGTCCTTTGGGCGCCGAAACCAGAGGTGCAATCTTCCCCCCCCTGGGGAACAGGATCCACATTGGGCACAGGCAAGGCAGGATCCCAATACGCAGGGGCCCTGGGAGGCAGTACGATTGTATCAACAATCATATGTCCTAGAACAATTACCAGACCAGCCAGAGGCTCCTGACCCCCACCTTTGCCCTAAAGAGTAGTTGTGAACTTCTTTCCTGAGTCCCTAACAAGTTGAATAATGGCCTCATTGATCTTCCAAATCCTAGGTATGTCGTTATTCGCCTGGGTGGTTACCAGGCAATTGCAGGCTGGGTGCAGCCTCCTCATGCCCTCAAAGATGTTACGAAAATCTGCATTTGTGAAAGTAAGAATATTCGCAAAGTGCCTGGCTGACATCTGATCTTTGACCGTTTTCTACCACCCACTGGCACCTTACTGCAGTTTGCTATTCGGATTGGGCGTCAAGTTAAGGGATGTCTTATATTCCCAGATTTTGTGATTCTCCCGGCACTGAGCTGAAAGTGCCCCAGTGAGAACTACAGCAGGAAGCTGGTAAGCCTGTATAGGTCCAGCTGGAGCTTTCTTTCCCTTGATTACATTTACCATATAGATATATTGTACATTATTGTTCTGAGCCATTTTGTCTTTGCCAGAACTTTTCGGGACATGGATATGATGGGTATTGTAGTTAGTGTATCTTGTGGAAAGTATTTCTGGTACGACACTCCTGTGTTCTTGATCCTCCATTTATACATTGGGGTTCATGACATCCTAGTCATCAGGAACAATTTTCAATATGATCAATACAGCAATGGAATCTTCGCACGATGCCGACATCAGAGCCATCCTCTGTTTCAAGATCATAAACTTGGTATGTCCAGCGACTCTTCTAAATTGGAAATAAATTATTAGTACTAATAGAACTGGATACATAAAAACAAACTCTCACCCATGTGCTCGTGAGCTATGCAGGGCATGTGCTAAGCCACTTCGACTATAGCTCCCTTTGGGGGATGCTGCGACCTAGCTCCCCCTAACCTTCTGCTAATGTCTGAATACTTATGTTGCACTTCAAAAATTCAAATGCACTGTAACGTGTTCGCACCGGGGTACTAATCACGCTTCCGGGTACAATAGGAGTAGTGCACAAGTTGATCTTCAACCTATGGGCCTACTGCGCTAAGGGAGGCTCTGAGAGAAAGAGATAAGGAATAGGGACTTGAAGAGGTAACCGTTCAACCAAGTATATTAGAAATACTCTGTCCGTCGAAGTTTGCCGTTCCTCTGAGGGATTCAGCAGTCTTTAAAGACAAATTTTCGTCCATGTCCTGCATGGCCGAGTTCCCCAGTATCCGTCCACTCAAACTGCAAATAAAAGAAACTGAGTATCAAAGGATACTCAAAACCGCAAGTAAAACAAACTAAGTATCAAAGGATACTCAAAACCAGAAGTAAAACAAACTGAGTATTAAAGGATACTTGAAACCACAAGTAAAACAAACTAAGTATCAAAGGATACTCGAAACCACAAGTAAAACAAACTAAGTATCAAAGGATACTCAAAACCACAAATAAAACAAAACATAAAACAAAACCTTGAACCGAACGGACTGAACTCCAGTTCCGGTTACATGCACGCACTCCCGTAATGCCTATCAAATGTTCTTATTGTTGTCACAAATACGCCCACCCAGGCCCTTACCAGAAACACCTACGCAGTACCCATGCCAATGTATCTATTCTTCTTGCGTCGACTACACAGCCAACCACTTCGGATGGTCCTTTTCACCATAGTGAATCTGACTCATTACGCCACCATGATGCTTTCTATCCAACGGATCAGACGGATTCCCACTATGAGTCCGAGGATGATCCCATGGATTACTTATCTGAGTTATTGAATCTGGAGGTTACAGAGCAGTCCCGTATGGAATCACGTAGTGTGTTCGACATATCCTCAGGGCCCAGTGAACTGGCTATTTTTTCTGGCACTGTAGAATTCATTGGAGAGGTGAAGGGATTTGAACGAGACAACCAAATCTAGCAGAGGACCCATAAACTCCATTCGGCTACATGCACAATTTAAAACTTGGGTCTTGGTTTATGCACAGCAAAGTCCCTGGTTGCATCTTGATCAGTTCTTTTCAAGTGGCCTTGGTATTTCAGCATCTGTTGGCTATGATTCAATAGATACACTGGGCAACCACCTCCATATACTAGATCCATACGGGCCGTATCTGCGATGGTATAAAGGGAAAGTGGATGATGACATGAGAATGTTACCTTTCTTCCACCATAACCTTCTAGATTGTGTCTGATATCTACTGCGTCAGATAACCTATAGAGAAGATCTTATTGACGCAACACAATGTGAATACGATCACAATAGACACAGAGCGTATGCTGAAATGTATACTGCAGACTGGTGGTGGGAAGTTCAAGTACTATACCAATTTCTTATCACATTTTGACTAAATATGTGGCTAACCTGTGACAGGAAACCCTTCCACATAGCGCCACGGTTGTTCCAATTATCAGGATATCTGATCAGATCCATCTCACCAACTTCTCAGGTGACAAGCAGGCCTGGCGGGTATATGTCACAATAGGAGATCTTGCGTCGACTAGGTATAACGGGCCCTAATTGATGGCTATCCTCCTTCTGACGCTCCTACCAGTCCCTCCTACGTTGCCCCAGTCGGCTTCTGCAAACAAATCCCAGAGAGAAATCAATGCTGACACCCTTAAAGGCATATTGGAACTCGTCTTTGAGCCCTTGCAAGATGCAACACATAATGGCCTTCCAATTGACTGTGCGGATGGGAATGTCCAGAGCTGCTTTCTGATATTGGCTGCATGGATTGCAGACAATATAGAAAATGTCACGCTTCATAGAATAAAATCCAATGACTATCCTAAATGTGAGGTTCATCTACACCAGCTATGTACCAACACGAACACAGCATATCAGGCCTGCGATTATGCGACATACCAGGAACTCGAGCAGCAACTTCGCGATGAGTTGGAGATGTCAGATTCAGACGTAACCCACCCCACACTTGACACTCTGGGTGTCAGGATCAGGTGCAATGTTGTCTACAGGCTGTGACAGGTATCTGCACCAGACTTGCACCAGCCCAATCTCCTTCATACAATTTACCTGTCACTATTTGAGCACATGATGGATTGGATTCCAAGATTTCTCAAGAAACATGGGTGGCTACAAGGATTTCATAGTGCTTGCAAGTCTTTGCCACTATACCCCAAGTGCTTTGTTCTCAAAACAGCTTAGCATGAGGTCACGCCGTGGTAAGGGAAAGAGATCAGGAATTTGGGGCAATATCTTTTAGCAGTTTTAGCTGTGGCATTGAGGCTGCTGGACAGTGCCCTACAGCTACCTTTCAAATGCGCACTTGCTTGCATCAGGTCATTACTCAATTTCAGTTTGATGGCACAATATAAAAGTTATACATCAGAGACTATAGGTTATATGGAACAATATCTCAACAGGTTTCACACCTCGAAGAATATTTTCTTAGAATTTCGAATGTAGAAACAGACGCGAGCTGGACTTAGGGCTCAGGTCCAGGGGATATGGCATCAGCAAGCCCAGTTGAATGAATCTCATCTTTGATAGAAGGTATGGAAACTATGCAAGCAGTGTAACTGGAACTAGAGTTTAGTCCTTTCAGTTCAGGGATTTGTTTCATATTTTGTTTTGCTTGTGGTTTCAAGTATCCTTTGATGCTTAGTTTGTTTTACTTGTGGTTTCGAGTATCCTTTGATACTTAATGTGTTTTACTTTTGGTTTCGAGTAGCCTTTGATACTTAGTTTGTTTTACTTGTAGTTGCGAGTATCCTTTGGGACTTAGTGTGTTTTCCTTGCAGTTTCGAGTATCCATTGATACTCAGTTAGTTTTATGGTTTGTTAAAGGATGATTTGGAAATTCGTCCATGCCGGACATGGACCAAGTTTGTATTCAAAGACCGCTGATTCCCTTAGAGGAACGGCAGACTTCGATGGACAGAGTATTTCTAATATACTTGGTTGAATGGTTACCGCTTCAAGTCCCCATTCCTTATATCTTTCTCTGTGAGCCTCCCTTAGCGCAGTACGCTCAGAGGTTGTAGATCAACTTGTGGGCTACTCCTATTGTACTCGGAAGCGTGACTAGTACTCCAGTGCGCAAACATTACAAGCAGTATCGTGGGCAGGAGGACGACCAATGAATAGAATTGATGCAGTCAAAATGTCATTTTAACTTCATCAAGATACATCTGCTATCTCACTTCCGTGATCACATATACCAGTTTGGAAATATTCTCATGTATTCAACTGAATTTGGGGAGCTAGCACATGAGGATCAGGTTAAGGATCGATGGCGACGATCAAATAAACACCATGCGTCTAGGCAGATTCCGAGCAGCTATAGCTGACAACACATGATCCAAAGGATCCTTTTGAACCTAGATTCACTAAGATGCCAAGGAGCTCATATTCCTGGAGACGTTGTTAACCTTTTGAACAAAACCCATACCAGACGTGCACCGGGGGCTGAGTCCCATCTTCCAGTCCTGAAGGGGCACCAGGCTGATGTTGCATGTCTGGTCGAATTTTGCAATGCCCTGAGTATCACCACAGAAAACATGTGTACTAAATTCATCCAATGTAGCCTCCAGACACTGCGCGTAGAGTGTTACCTCCCCAACGATCCTGCAATACTTCCACTCCTTCCCATTAAACTACTGATGCAACTCTAAATCCTGGTTCCCATCTTGGAGGATACTGATATTTACGACATCCACTGGGCAAGATCTACAGGATCCGAGCTTTTGTGAAACCAGGCTAGTCGGAATGATTGGGTTTGGGTCCAGGCAGGCGGGGAGCAAATGTATGGTGGGGTCAGCGACCGTCTTCTGAGAAAGCTCATAGCACTCTTCAAAGTACGAGATTGTAGGTGCCTGAAGACAATACATTGACTCGCTTGTGTTCAGATATTGATTGCAGTTAACTTTGGGCGTCCATAAGAATTACACCATCTTGTCTCCATTCCGCTAAGACCCGATGCGAGAAGGGTTACCATAGTAGACATAGGCATGATACTTGGGCAAGCCCACCTGGTTCCAGAGGCTGACAGGCCATGGCTGGTCAACAGTCGCATTGATTTAAGGACGTTCAATGAACTATATTGACAAATGTCATGCAGACGCATTGATTATACAACACTCAGAACTTCTAACACCAGATACGAATCCTCCTATGACAAACAGGCAAGATGGGTATAGAATTATAATAGTCCCTTGATAGCAAGCTGTATGTAGAAATAATACAATATGATTAAGACAAAGGGCTAGAAATCAAGTGTCAGCCAGAGGATCCGCAAACCTGCTGTGAGAAAACCATGACATGCTTGCCCACGAGGGGTCGTTGATATTGTGGATAGGGGACGTGAGGGGGGCTCCCATGTCTATCAACTGGTATGAACGTCGCGGCAATGTAGGAAGGCACTCTTATGGATCGCCAGCAGCAGAGAACACATCAGAGCGTAATCGGGAGTGTAGCGAGTATTGTGTTTCAAGTCTGACCTTATCCCGAAGGGGCGGGGGCAGACAGGAGGAACTGGACAGATTATTGGATTGTCACGCGACGTGATGAGGGAATCCGGAGAAAGAATCCAGGAGTACAGCATCAGGAGGAGGTGACACTAGGAGCTCATCCTAGGGGTTTGAAAGGCGGGTTGGCTGCTGTACGATGTAGTTCAGATGTTGCGGTGTCAGAGGGGTGCACCAGGTGGGAATCCTGAGGATAGAGGGTGGGGCTGAGCATCAGGTGGTGAGGTGGATGCAAGGCCGCAAGCACTGTGATCAGAGCGACTGTCTTGCAGTAGCAATGTAGAGACATGATCCAGACGTTCAACCGAGAGGCTAAAGGGTACCAGAGGTGAGCATGCCAGGAGAGTGGTAAGAGGACGCTGTAA
>LN890947.1:404537-417424 GCA_900010015.1 Tuber aestivum | reverse complement strand
AGCGGATGTCTCTCGGACATGCGCTTGCATACCCGCCTAGTCTACCAGCAAACCTCTTGGTCTTTTGTATGGGCGTAGACGTAGGTTACCATAGCTCTATATCGTAGGGTCGTTACAGACGCAGAGGACGTACAGGGGCATTGGGGCTGAAAGTCCAGACTCAAGGGATGCAGTAGGGCATTGCAACCAGAATCAGGACGCACAGGATGCAGGGGATACAAAAAAATAAAACTCGGGATCAGGACTCACCGCCTACGCATCAGACGCACAGATCTTTTTTGCAGATATGAGAAACTATGACATGTAATGCTTTCCTAATACATGATGATTTAGCCTTCATGACAGGATGGCCTACGCCATCTTCTTGACTAGTGACATCTTTGCCAGATGTCATCACTTGTCTAAACACTCACACCATCGAACTACTGATTTCTCCCCACAAGGTGTTAAAACCTGCAATCTCTGATGCCCACCCACCCAGATTCCGCGCCCTTTAGCCTACTACTCAACATTGAATATGCAATACCATACTTCTCAGCCATACCCTTGATTGACACTTCTGTGCTCTCATTGTAGAACTCAACAGCCACCTGAAGTGTAGCTTCTTTTTTGTCCTTTTGCAGCTTATTGATTGGTACTATTAGTGCAAATTTCTTGAGGATCTGGTAATATACATGACCAGGGCAGTTGTTTTTATTCTGTGCAGGATAAGTGTTTTAACTTATCTTGGCACTGAGCTAGATCTAGGTACCGAGTAGTTTTCCGCATCAATGATGTTAAGCATTAGAAAGAAAAAACAATTCTAGCTTAGAAGATATCTCCAATACTCCTCCATCATAGGGAGTGATAACGATTGGACCATTACTGTAGGTACTAGTGATTTACAATAATGTTCAATACATATCTCAGGAAGTTGTGGAGTAACCAGCTATGGTTACTTGATACTCATTGTTCTCAGTGCATGTATATGCAATGACATAATAAAAAGAACACTGGTGTAAATATCAAAACTTTCTCCAGGTAGGTGCCTCGAGTGAGTAATATGTTATCTTTGCCATGATTTGTTCTATGTGCTGTTGGAAATAGTGAGATGCTACTTGGCCTGCTCGTACCATTCCCTATCCTCATTTCCCTCACTACCCTTCCCCTTTCCTATTCCCTTATGCCCCCCATTCACTTGCTGTATTGTTTGCTTGTTCATTTGTTTGTTTGGTTTAGAAGAGCGCTGCTGCAGTGTTCCAGGAAAGCATACAGCAGAGCACTGGAGATAGGGCATGGCGGAGCACAGGAGACAGCCCTTGGTAGGACTACACGTTTGTCTTTTCTTTGTTAGCTTTTCTGGTTATTCTTGGATACAGGGGCTTATCGGGTAGAGGGGAGGCATGAGTTTGTCTTTCTTATGTCAGTTTGTGTTTGCACAAATATGGGTAATTGGAGAACGTACCTGATGGGGGGGAAGGGTTAGGACTATGCCGGTTTGTAATTTTGCTGTGCAGTGATGATATATGTTCATTGTTTCTGTTGATGATAGTTAGTTAAGACACGCGAGCACGATAGTTAGTGAGTGAGGGGGTGAGGGTGTGAGAAGACAAGCGTTTTCACTAGCTGTTAGTTGAGAAATATTTTCACTTGTGTCAGCTTGGCGTTTCATTTCACAGCTAGTCACTTGGCTAGTTATATCAGATCGGCCCGTCGACACGGACCCCCGTTCGTTCGCCATTGCTTCCACCGTTTTTCGCCCCCCGTTCAATATGGGCTAGGGTTGAAGAACCCCTGATATAAATCTTGATGTAGGTGCGGAGTGTAAGTTCATCTACTCTCCTAAATGGTTGGCCTGGATCACGGGCGTAAAGAAAGGAAAGGGAAGTCGGGCTCTCACAGTGATATCAGAGGGGTCCAATAATTCCTACAGTGAGTAATTTTCCCACTTTACCTTTTAGGAATCAGTAGAGTGATCTTATACCACAGCATCCCCCACACCCTCGCTGCTTTGGAATGCTCGCAATTTTCCTTTATATGCTCCCTCTGTGTTTTCCTGGGCCTGGGACAGCCCAGCTTAGATTAAAGTATTGTATTGTATTAGCAACTCGCAAATACCTGGGATGTCTTTGGATGTTTGAGGGTGCACATTGGCACCCTCAGATAGCTGTTACCTATTGGCGACTTCAACCCAATACTCGACTGCTGGGCGACTGCTGAGGAGCGGAAGCTGTTACGGTGAATAGCTGAAAGCAGCAACTAGTTACGCACTTGTTAAGTGGAATCATGTCTAGAGTGGCTTACCGCGTATCCTCTCATCGGTGGGGGTCAAATGGAATACCAAGGACTATGAAAAACAGTAGAAATCAATTCGGCCTGTTTTATCATCTTTTCTGGGTTAGTATCCACACCAAGCCTTGCAATGGGCTAGCCCGCGTCGAGAAAAGGGCCGGCCCAGCCCAAGCCCAAGGAACCTTGAGCCCGACCCAGCCCGGCCCAAGGAAGTATAGCCCGGGCTAACCCAACGAGCCCATCGAGCCCCCGCACAGGTGAACAGCCATAAAATAGATGAATGTAGATCTATTAATACTAGATTAAAATAAAGAACTGACAATGAGAACAGATGGTGCTTGAAATAGGAGATGAACACAACACAGTGAGAAATAGCGGTGGTTATTTTCAATAGAAAGAGTGAATTTTATATGGACTGCCAACTTCGGAGGCACTCGGTTGACTCAATTGTTTCAGCATTAGATATGGTTGGGTTGGATCTTACCGCTTGTAGTAACGCGCTTCCGGAAAGCCATGTGCTCGGACAATCGTTTCCCCGGTGATACGGATTGCAAGACACCATACAAACCTTAAAAATAAGGCTAATCCTTGGCCGGGCCGCCCGGGCTTGTCCCCCGCTCATCCCGGCCCAGCCCAAGGAAGCCCATGAGTGAGCCCAGCCCAATGAGCCCGACCCATTGCAAGGCTTGATCCACACCCCTTACCCAACCTGCAACCCATATTAGTAGGGCTCCCGGCTCCCACGATACAAGTAATCCATTCACCTCCGGCCTGGTGTTTGCTTGCATCTATCATATCATGGTAACCTGGCCACGGCGTCTCCCCCTTTCCCCCTGCCGAGCAGCCCCAGATACGAAACAACTCCAACCTCCAGGCCCGCTATCCTCTCCGAGCATTTCCGGCCATACCTGCGACTCCTGGTATAAAATATACAAGCCAGGTATGCTCGTTCCTCCTCCGCAATTGATAATGACTGACAACGGAAAGATTGTAACTAAAGGCTAAGGGCCCGTCTACCTACAGACGGCCGTTTAGTTCATGTTGACGGTGGCAACCGTCAAGGGGGTCTTAACGGTCGGTAGCATTAGGGGCTAAATTATCATTTTGTGTTTACCTAATGCACTGTCTACCATACTGCAACATGGGCCTTACCATCAGAGAGTGAATCAAAGATTTTACAAAATACAATATAAGGACTTTTGAACTCACAATTCTCAACTCCCCCTCCATTTCAAGCACTGCTGACCTAGTAAAATATTGGACCCAACCTATATCCCTCACACACCACCTACAATGACTCATCGAGAGTCCTTCCACCTATTCTTGTAGCTCTTTTTTAGTTGTTTTGACATCATAGCCCAAATCTCTCATGGTACTATGCTGAACAAAGACCTTAATGATATTTGGCAATGGTTTCAATTCTGATATATTTATCCTAGAACTACTGGAGCAAAGAAAGCAGAGGATTGGCAGTGGTGGTATAGCTATTGTGGGCATAACCGGTCGGAGGCATAGTGACAATGCATCGATTTTTGAGGCTGATGGTGTTGCTAAAGTACCTACGCAAAAGTCTTGGTGATCATGCATCTTGGCCATGGCAATAATGGTCCGGTGTTAGTAGAGATTTTGAAATAACTCAACAACAAATCTTTTAAATGAGAAGAGATTATAGGAAATAAAATGTAAGACCACTATTTACATATTGATAAAATAAAAAATAAAAAAAGTTATTCCTAGTATCTTGTGTACCACCCCTTTGCTGAAATAACTGCTTGAACTCTGTCTGGCATTGACCTCCACAACTGCTCAAAAAACTCAGAAGGTATTGTATCCCATACCATGGGTAATACCTCAGCTAGCTTCTGCTTGACCTTCTCAGGACCACCTGGTGTTAAAGCAATGTCAGGATACTGAATGTGAAGCCTTTTCTTCAGCTCAACCCAGACATGTCCTATGGGATTAAGGTCTGGTGAACAAGGAGGGTGTTCAGCCAACTCAATCCCATTTTGGTCAAACCAATCTTGCACTGTCTGAGCTGTATGAACAGTACCGTTGTCTTGCTAGAAGATAGGATCATCAAGGGTGTCACAGACTCGCTCCAGGACTGGAATAAGGCAGGTTTCAAGCAGCTGGAGGTAGACCCACTGGTCTACTGATTTCACAACTAAGGGAACAAAGGTTCTTTTTTTTCTGCCCCAGAAGCATCCCCCGACCATCAAAGAAACCCTCTTTCCCTTTCCTGTCCCTCTTATACAGTCTGGATGCCACTTTTCAGAAGCAGATCTGAATACCCATTTTTGCTTTGTATTCCTACTCTTTTCCACTGTGCATTTATCACTCCAAATTACACCTTCAAACTTCTCTGCAGTCCAATTCTGGTGCGCCTTAGCCCAGGCCAGCCTCTTCTGAGCATGCTCTGGTGAAAGCTTTACTGTTTTCTTGGCTAGCCACTTCTTAACGCCACTCTGCCTGAGAGCCTGGTCCATTGTAGAAAGTGAGACATTAGAAGCCAACATCTACTACAATTTCTCCCTACTCCAATCCCTATAGAGCTTGGCCCCTCAAACTAATTATCCCTTCTCTCTCTAGGAAAGCAGGGGTGGTTGACCAGAATGTGGGAGGTTTTCAATTGAACCCTGCTGGAGAGAATGGGCAAGCAAATTGCGGACTGTTGACCATGGGCAGCCAACAATCTGGCTAATTATTGAAATTTGCTGAAAACCCTTGAAGAAAGCAAGGATCATGCCTTTCTCAACTCCAGTAAACTCTTTGCATGATGTCTTCGGTGCCATGGTTGATGTGGTAGGGAGAATTTGATCAGTCACCGTTGTGGTTGGGTTGCATCACCCTTGCTTGCCCGCCTTTTTCACAAAGACTTTTGTTTAGGTACTTTACCACACCTCTGGAGTACCTTTTCATTTTGACCGTCAAGCACCCAAAATTCCTGACGGTTGAACATTAGGTAAACACGTTTGGCACCGTCAGTTGCAACACAACCCTGCGCTGATGGTACCGTTCTAGCCCACCATACAAATTTACCTAACGGAACTGTTAGGTAAGCGGGCCCTAACATGACAGGAAAGGTACAAAGAAAACTCACATTTATCCGCGGTGTCAGCTGGTGATTGTCAACAGAGGCTCCCGGGGGTCTGGCAGTCGCACGGCACCACACGCAAGCTTATACGGTTCGAACAGCAAGTTCGTACAAAGCTACCATATGATACAATACGTGGAGCACGATAATCTCACCTGGCAGCAGAGTCCAAGCACCACGGCAAGCCCAAGGGTTGGAACTCAATTATTTTTGCTAAGAATTCCCGATGTAAACCCACGGGATGCAAACCAGGATAGCCATAAATCAGAGGGCAAAGCAGCTTTCTGGTATTGTACTGTACCTCCCGAATGTGTTCTGCTGTGATTTACTCTCTTCGACACTGACCACGGTTGGACTTTCTCGTCATCCATACCCTCTCCTCTCGCAACTTCATAACCATACCATATCCAATCCTGGCATGACCCCGGTTCTTACTGCTCCCCATTCACCATTGCCTCCAGGTTATTCTTCCGCGCGAGGTCTCCTTGAATCTCTGTCCATCCGGTGCCCCATGATACCAACCCAGTTTTCCAGATATCTCCTTCCCTCTTTGCCTTTTCTCAGTTTCACACAAAAACCCACACCTGCCAAGCTGGTAGAAAAAACAAAGCTCCATTCTCTCCCCCACAGCACAGTCATACGAATTCATAAGCTTTCCAAGGTTGGCTGCCAGGCAGGACCGGTTCTAGGAAACACGGTGGTGAGCCGCGTAAGGCCCAAAGCCCAGGGTGCTACAGCTGCCTAGTATGCTAAGATGTTGTACGTTATCGAATTTCACCAGCACATGGGCTCTGACCCCTGGTGCCTCACCGGCAACGTGGCCGCATGGCGAGGTTGCTGACAGCTGTTGCCGCCTTTTCTGGTCTGTGGTGTTCACGAAAAAGCACTTGGCCAGTCCTGCTGGAGGAAACTGCACCGGTTGTGATCCATAGTCTGTCCGGCCAAGGGCGGTATTTGGCACAGGAAATTGGCCGGAAGTATAGAACGGATAGTTTACACCGGTTGTTTTGGGGCTTGGGAAGAAACGCTGCAAAGTCTTTATCTGGAAGACCGCAAGGAGGTTACCGGTAGGTGTAGCATGGGGTTCTAGTGGCAGCTCTTGTCGTGCCTGCGAGCCAACAGGTTTGCGGTCCCTATGAGCTTACTGTGTGAGAGGGTACATGGGATAGTTTGGTATGAATACGAATGAATATGCTGCTAAGTGGGACTGGGAACGAGAAAAAATGAAGGAGGAAAACGAGGTAAGAATTCCCCACCCTAGTATCTCTTGCATATATCAAATACTTCGGCAGTCAACCTACACCTCCCAACCTTCATTCCATTGGTTTCACACATTGCACCATTGTTCGCAGTGGATCTCCACAACCTCCCAGGCCAGTAGAAATTGGTAGGTAACCTACATCACCTCAAGGTAACGCAAACTAGAGGCGATATGATGAATCACCCTGCCCGGCAATAGGACGTGCCGAAGAGCGCGGTGCTGTACGAAAATATGGGACAAGACGGCCTACAAACCGCATCCATGTCCGGGCCGGATTGCGTAGTATTCTCCGTCGTGTAGAGCGCTTTATCGTCTCTGCTTCGTTGCTCTTGGAGTCCTGTTCTGGCGCAAGAGCCAAGACGTGAAGGCCAGTTCGGTTGTCTTGGCGGCCCGCCCCGAGGACATTCTTGCGTCCCTCAAGTGCATCCCGATGCAGAGTCGCGGATTCAAGGTGCTTGCCTTGGTACTGTAGCGCAACATCTAGGTTATTTGTTGTGGTTAGGGTATCCGGGTGGTGTCGCCCGAGAACCTCGTCCCGGCCGGCGGGTACGCCCCGGTGCATCTCCCCCGATTTATCATACTTTCCCAGGTACCGCGGAGGAACAGCCAGGTTGTTCAGGCTTGTTCGAGTGTGAGGGTGGTCTTGCCCGGGGACTTTCTCGGGTCTCCCGGGCGCACGCCGATGCGTTTTCTCTGATTCACTGGACTTTTCTTGGCGCCGCCGCGCAACAGCCAGGTGGTCGATGCTTGCTAGGGTGTGTGGGTGGTCTTTTCCAAGTAGTTTCTCAGGCCCCTCAATTGCACGCCGTTGAATCCCCGCTGATTCAATGGATTTTCCTTGGCACCGGAGCGCAACAGCGAGATTGTCGAGTGTTGTTAGGGTATCGTGGTGGTGTCGTCCGAGGACCTTCTCACGTCCTTCAAGTGCACGCCGATACGTCTCTCGGGCTTCACTATACTTCTCCTGGGAGTGCAGAGCAACACCCACGCCATTGAGGCTGGTTAGGGTGTCTGGGTGGTCTTTTCCAAGTACCTTCTCACGTCCCTCAAGGGCACGCCGATACATCTCTCCGGCTTCACCATACTTCTTCTGGTAGTACAGAGCAAGAGCGAGATTGTTGAGTGTTGTTAGGGTATCCTTGTGGTGTCGTCCGAGGACCTTCTCACGTCCCTCAAGTGCACGCCGATACATCTCTCCAGCTTCACCATACTTCTCCTGGGAGTACAGAGCAACACCCACGTCGTTGAGGCTGGTTAGGGTATCTGGGTGGTCTTTTCCAAGTACCTTCTCACGTCCTTCAAGTGCACGCCGAAACATCTCTCCGGCTTCACCATACTTCTTCTGGTAGTTCAGAGCAACACCCAGGCCGTTGAGGCTGGTTAGGGTGTCTGGGTGGTCTTGTCCAAGTACTTTCTCACGCCCCTCCAGCGCACGCCGATGCGTCGTCTCGGATTCAGCGTACATTTCTTGGGATTGCAGCGCCGGAGGCAAGTTGATTGCACTTTTTAGAGCGTCGTGGTTGTCAGGCCCAAAAATCTCACTCACTTTCCGTTCAACCCCATTCACCATTTCCGATTCGTGGTATTTTAATGGACCACTCATCACGTTTGACAGGCAGGACAAGTGCTTCAAACCGCTTCGGAGGGCCCTGCAAGAATTTGCACTCTTTCAGCACTATCACGGCGTTGAAGGGTGGAATATTAGTTACCTTAAGTTTCCAATTCAAGCTTGCGCTCAAGAACTATAAAGCCAAACAGATATTCTTTGTATTTATAAGTAAAAATTTAAACCGCCCTCAAATAGGCGATGTGCTCGTTCAATCCCAAACGGCACATTAGGAAAGGAAAGAAACGAATGGAATGTAACGGCATTGTGACGCTCGGGACAGTCAGAACACAACCCACCGTCGTCAGCAGCCTGTGGGTGAGGGAAGGCCGGAGGAAGCTACGGTAAAGAACACAGTATTCCTCACCATGCCCGAGTAGGTGGGTTCCATCAGGTTGCGCAGGGAAATTGGTTGGGTCACAATTTGGCTCATGGCCCGTGATTGATGTATGCCTTGCTATCGGATGCGGGACTTGCGACCAGGATAACCACCTCCTAATCGGAAAGAATTTGTTTGCATCATTCAATGGCCACGCTGGGGAAATCACTATTGCCGAGCAAGCAGGAGCCCGTAGAATATACTGGAGTACCTTTCAACATATCAAACGATGCGGATGCACGAATACCAGTGCTCGAGTAAAGCTGTGAGGCCCATTATCAGAATAGGCTTTGCCTCGTGGCCCACCTTTTCTGAATAAATTAGTGCCCTCCTTTGAAGCCACATCGTCACGTGAGTCGACCAAACAGTCGATCATGCCAGAGGGAGCACAATTGCCGCATAAAACCGGGAGGAGCCGCACAATCCGATCACGGGGTCACATGTCGAATATTAGTGGCAAGGAGTTTGTGAATACCGAGCCGCCGGACCATGGTCTGCGCGCATATGCGAGATGCATGGAGTGGTAACGCGAACCCGGCTATTACGCATCACCATCTGTTCAAGCAATGGCATTGAAAGGGACCCAGATCGGTTTCCTTCCCGCCTTCGAACAATTTAGAAAACCCGCAAGTTTGTGTCAAAAACCGCCGACATGACCGCAGAAGACATATCTAGGAGGGATCTGATCTTTCATGGAATTGGTTCCCCCGCAACTTGTAAGATTTCTACCTTCACGACTACATTAACAGGAACTATTGAGTTCCGCGAATGGAGATCGCGGATACCTCCCTCACTCGTGCAATACGGTTTAGCACTATTTCCCTTTTCGCTACAGTAGAGCCCGGGGTGGACGCGACAGTTTTCAGTGGTCAATTTTTCGCTTGTCCTGCTCAGCCACTTAAGAGATGGGGCTTGGAACACCACAGTACGAGTGCGGCCGATAAATATAGTCGTCACGTGCCTTATATAAGGACACATCGCAGCCAAATGGTGCACCGAAATTTTCTTATCAGACTCACGTGACGAATATATCTATCGGCCGCACTGGTAGATGGGGCATTGTCCAATATAGCCTAGAGTATGAGACATTATCTTAAAGGTTGTTTTGTTGGCCAATTGCGCAAAGGTGCCGCATCCCCGAGGCCTTCGACACGAGTCAAAAGGGAGCTAGTGGCTCAGAGTCAGGAAAACTTAGCCGTCGTTTAGCGCGCCGCGATTAAGATTTCGCACGACGATATTTTTCCTCGTGATCTAAAATTGCATGCGAAATCTTGCCCGTGACATCCGTTGGATTGCCTATCGCGTCAGGTTACCGCAAAAACTCAATAAATCCGCACTCGCTCGTCAACCTCGGAACTTCCTAAGTTAATCTGTGAGAAAACACCCCGCGGCGACAGCACATGTGGACTTTGTCGGAATTAACGGAGCCTCCGCTACATTACGATATGAAGATAGGAGGAAGCTCCGCTAACGAAGTTGGATGCGGGGTAGTTTGTTTGGACAATGCATGCGAAAGGAGGCGCTTCGATGGGGATAGTGGTAGCTTAAGAGTTTGCAGAAGCGTGACCGCCTGGAGCTAAGGCCGGAAATTTTTCATTTAGGCACTTCTCGGTGTGATACTTTTGTATGGTTCCTGCACTTCAAAACGTCTATCAGGCTTGTGAAAAAAATGCTACGTGGCTGTACGAGTATGGTGGATGCTGTCTAGACAGAACAGCAGGTGGAACGCAACGAGGGACCCAACAGGGGACGCTTTACCCTTAAATCTGGCCAAAAAGCAACCCAACCAACCCCTAGGTTACGTCCTCCGCAATTCAGGGCTCATTGCATGATACCACACCCACTAGAGTAATTGAACGTCCTGCTATGGCGTCGAGAACTACTACTCCTAGATACCGGTAGCGGGACGGGACCTGGGAGAGATGAAGCTCCGAAAATTGTCCCCCCTCAGTCCCACCTTAATTGAAGCAAAACGTACGAGTAAAAAAGTGCTACCTATTGACAGAGGAGGCATCTGCAGCCCTCCAGCCTGAGGTTCAGTTATTCCCGACCGGGTATGGGTTTTAGAAGCCGGAAAACTTACCACCACGGTGAAGTTTATTCCCGGAAAAATCACATCCGATATACTGGCATGTATTTTCTATCTTCATGCAGCGGATTTCCACCGCAAAATCCGGGCACCCACGAATCCCTTCATAGAGGGAATACTCTACTTGCTGGCGGAGATCTCGCCCCCTTAGCCATAGTCACAGAATGCATCGAGCAAAAGGCGCTAAGTTATGGCAGGGTTGGGGTTACGACTCCGAGTCTCTCGCTTATGAGGACCAGTTTTCGCTTCAACCGTGCCCCGGAGGTAGAATACGATATCCAGTGCCTTATGCCAGTTGGGTTGGAAATTCCCCCGTAATCGCCCGCCTACACAACCCCAAGTACTCGAGTACCGGTATAAATGTAAAGGCGATTCAGGTCATTACAAATTCCACAGCATCACTATCAGTGAGGTGAAGTGGTGTCATTATTCTCTACTGTGCGCTGACTTAAAACTTAGTGGCCTAACCATGTTTTTAGTAAGATCATGTGAGTGATTTGCATTGAAGAGAGGGCAATCTTTTATCATGGAAAGGAGCGTGTGTTACCGGGAGGCCAAGGCGTCTTGGAAGGCTAGGGCCAAACAACTCTATTCGTAGATCGGCATTGTCTGATAGGCTCAAATCCAATACTTGTACTCAGGAAGCCTGGCATAGGGTGTTTCGAAATGCACGGCTACTGAAGGATACGGTACCATACCAGAAGATTCTTTGCATTCTCAAGGTTGGTTTTATTCTCACCTCTTGCACGCCGCAGCGAGGCATGCACCAATCCCTGGTCCAGCCCCAAATTGATATAATCCCCGTACAGTAGTTAAATCAATTACATTTCCCAACACTGAAGAAAACCACGCAGGGTGTGGGATACCCTGCTAGTTGCTCATCCTCACCCCGGTTGGTGGGGGACTTCTTGTTGGAAATGAGGAATTGCTGCGCAGCATGCTCTCGGAAGTGCCTCCAATGCTCTGTTCCGGCTCCTGGCTGCACCTTTTTCCTGACAGGAGATGTTTCGTCAGTGAAAAGATTCTTCCTCTGCAACAACGAATGTTACAGTCTAGTGATATGGAAGAGGAAACCTTTTCTCTTGACAGTAGTATAAGGGGACGAGGACAGAAGTTTCTGTACGGTGGTTTGGGAGTTCGGGTCAGAAGTGATAAGTCATGTGTTTTCTTCTTTAATTTTTCCTTCAACTAATAGAAGTCATCTCGTTCCCAAGTGGCTTTCCTTCCTGCTTCGTCAGTCTCTTCTCTCTCTCTCACTATCGTTACTCTCTTCTATCTAAATCAAAGAGTTGAATCAAACAGTCTTTGCTGAAGCCGGACTTTTTGCATTGTCTGTACAACTGCTGATGTCGGAAGAGTGGATTTTAACCTTCCCCTACTCCAAGACGTTATTGGCCACGGAATCCTCTATCGGAGGACTTCTCCTAAGTCTATTGGGAGTAAGGTCTATTGGAATAGATACCTGAATAGAATATATGACTTCCCGTAAACAGCAGGATTCCAGCCAGTTTTCTCTATCGCTGGATTGGGAATAAACTAAAGGACTGTGCAATAACAGGATTTCTTGTTAGACAAACATACTCTATTTCATTAGAATAGATAACTTGAATAGAAGCGGGGGGCGGGACCCCACTTGTAACACCTGGTTTGAAGCATCCTCTCTCATTATGCAACATTCGGAAATTTCAGTTCTATCCTGGTGGTATAGACTTACGGGAAGTCCCCCATTGCCGACTGTTGAGCCTCCACTATAATCTTAGCTAACATTACACCCCACTGCTACCTCAAAATTAGAGTAGCAAAAGCCCTCGTATCGGAGATTGGGTCCGTGACTATTCGTTCAACGATACTAAAGTACCCTACCAAATCGTTCCGTACGACATGAATTTTTACACCAAATATGGCCAAAAATCAACATTTTCAGAGCCACAATACCCACAACTGCCTCCTTAAAAACAACTAAATTTTTGGTATTGGGTAGGAAATCACTTTGGCCTTACCCTCATAGAAGCATGAATAAAAAATGATGAAATTCAGTCAATGGCATACAATGGTATTACCAAGTCCAAAAGTGACTTAATATTTTGTATGGGGCTCCATAGAAAAAGGTACATGGCAACCACATACCATGCACTTGCCTCATGCTATCTCCACAATTTTATAGGTTTTGAGAGCTCTGCAAAGTTT
>LN890947.1:378586-404517 GCA_900010015.1 Tuber aestivum | reverse complement strand
ACAACTGCCTCCTTAAAAACAACTAAATTTTTGGTATTGGGTAGGAAATCACTTTGGCCTTACCCTCATAGAAGCATGAATAAAAAATGATGAAATTCAGTCAATGGCATACAATGGTATTACCAAGTCCAAAAGTGACTTAATATTTTGTATGGGGCTCCATAGAAAAAGGTACATGGCAACCACATACCATGCACTTGCCTCATGCTATCTCCACAATTTTATAGGTTTTGAGAGCTCTGCAAAGTTTTACATGTTATCCTGGGTTTTGATAATGTAGCATGAGATTTTGGCAGATTTTCATAGACATTGATGGTGCCTAAAGAGCGGGTAAAAATACATGTTTTTGGTGTAAAAAGGGCATCGTACGGAACGATTTGGTAGGGTACTTTATATCTTGGATATTTAGTTCTTTCATGGCCTCGGGGAATGATGTGGATTCACCTAGATGGACGAGATATAACGAGAGGGTTCTATTTCAATTACGTTAGTGGCATCTTATTATTACCTCCACACCCGCCCCTCGAACAGGGCCCATAGTGAACCTATTGACGACGCAATTCCAGTACCCCCAAATGCCAAAAAGATATTATTGACCATCGTACATCTCAATCTCCTGACCGTCTTAGATCCCTTCATAGCACTGGTAGGTGGGAAATACAGCTCATAGTAGCCACCAGAATTATGTTAGTGGGGTTTTGCACATGTTGCAGCAATTTGACTTATGAACAAAATAAAGGGGTGGGTATTCCTCCCACTTATATAGTATAGACCGAACAACTTTCCTTGTTCGAGCTAGGTCACTCGGCGATGCACGACATTGCCGGTACAAGATGTAGAAGGGTGTTCACAAAGAATACGTATCTGGAGCATCCAGTACTGCCAGCGGTGGTGGCGCGCAATGGGGGTAAGGAGCGTCTCCTGTCTATTCTTCCGATACTGTAAACCTCATGATATCCCTCATCTCCGGCATTGTGTAATATTCCGGTTTAGAGACAAAAGCCTCTAAAATGTGGTAGAGCCTTCCTGTAAGTTGAGCTCAGACCCTAATACACAAGCGGACCCTCTTCTTTTATATTTCTGATACATTTTTTCTTTGAGCCCTACTAGGCCTTTTCTGCTGAGGAGGGCCCTACCACCCTTCGATCCTCCCATACGCCGTTAGCATTTAACTTATGGTTCATCCTTACCACTTTCTTTCTATTTTGAAAAATTGCTCCATTTTCTGGTACAACCTCAACAAACTTAGATCTTTCTTGTATGAGGGTGCTGGGAGACCTCTATCCCCATCCTACCTCAACTGTAGCAAAATCCCGTACCAACCTGTTGTACCGGAGCTGTCACAGCTTGTCTCGGCATGATCATACAACCCTTTTCTAACACCTCCCATATGGTATGAGCGCGGCTAAACATGCGATTTGATAGTGAATGAAAAACCAGCACCGGAACTGTACTAACCAAGCATAGGGAAAGTTGTAGAGCTAAACCATCCTACCATACTTGGCGATTTATAAAGTATTCAGACACCTGGCAACCAGACAGGTGCCAATAATGCCATGGTGTCCGAGTATCTTATAAATGGCCAAGCACATATTGCCCACAACTAGCCCTGCAGTGGGACAGAGTTCGCAAGGGCTACACGTGCTTTGCTTGGGGCTGACTTAGCTAGACTGCAATGTGTTGGAGAACTAGCCTTGAGCTTTTCAACCTAGGTTTAGTTCTCTAAGCTTACGATTGACTATTATCGGCCCTGCTGCCTGCCAGGTTTTCATTGTGTGCATGGTATAGTAGCGGATTATGATGGATCATGACATATAGGGCTAGCCTATTTATCTATCGCTCTGGTTTCCTTCATGAGGAACAATAGTTTTCTAAAACAAACAAGATGTCCGCTTTTCAAAAGCTGCTGATCTGCAGGTTCAAGTGACCGATCATGATTACCCTCTTTGACAGAGTTTTCTGGACCCTTACATGCATTAATACAGATTCACAAGAAAGTTGGTTCATGCATCCACAATATCTGCATGTAGGTGCCTGCAATGGGTTATAACTTATCCTCACTTTAATTACTAAGTGGAGGTGGGGTTGAGTGACTGGACATTAATCTTAGTCTGGATCCGGAATATAGGCTCGTGTACTGCCCTACTCCCCTCAATATTTGCGCCCAGCTGGGCCATTGGAACAAGCAAAAAGTGGTGCGATGCCGAATCGTTAATATGAAGCATACTGGATGAGCGCTGGCTGAAAATATGCGAGAAGGAAAAGTGCCGGGAATTCAAGGTTAAGGGTGATACTGAAATGGTATGATAGAAGAAAACAGCTTGGTTATCAAACGATAATAGCTGACATGCGAGTAATCCACCCACCGTATCTCTCCGGAGTATGTCAGATGATATGAAATTGTATAGCATGCTCACTCTACCTGGCACTTTGGACTTACCGTAACATTTCATTTATTCCTTTTGAGGTGCCCCTGGCGTCCACATGTCCTAGCCACCTTTAGGTAAAATGCCTGAGGTTGCCAGATATTTGTGAGTATCTGCGGTGTCATCTGGAAGTCGCAAATACCATCGGACATCTTTAGATATTCACGGGCTCCATTAGTTATCTGCAATTCGTTGACAAAATCTCTATTGAGTATGCAGGACGTGCCGGAGCCTACCGGTGCCGCGGAGCATCAGTATAGCCCCTACCATATGGGAAGGTCAAGCGTACGGTGCACGGGTCAGTCACGGATCAATTGAGTATAGCTAGGCTGTCTATCGATAAGCTATCTGCTGGCCCAGCCAGCCACTTGTGAGAACTGACCTTTCAAACCACCACCGCCAACCCTACTTCCATAGTTAGCGGCTGGGGAAAGTGTAGCAAGCGGTCGAAGTTGTTGTAATTTGTATAATATAGTCCGTATCTCATACGCAGAAGGTTTCTCGATCTCGGTTTCGTGCTTTTATCGGTCTCCATATATTCGTACTTTGTAGCCGTGCTTGCTACCCGTGTCTCCTGCCCTTATATCTCTCTCTTCCTTCCCGTATCCTTATGCCTTTATATACACAGCAGATAGAAGGAAGATTCTGCTTGTCCTCCAATCATGATCATACTATTCCCGCTCTTACCCCTCTTTTAACTATCTCCTTGTGTTTCTTCCATCTTCTATCCTACCCCGCTCTGTATAACCAATCATCCTTTCTATGATCACCTCGTGCAGTGCTATCTTCCTTGAGCCCCGCCGCTGGCTTTATACCAAGGTGGTCTAGAAACCCTGACCCAGCTCGACACATAATAAACTCATAAGGATTACAAATAGGAAATCAATCCTAGCTGCGGGGTTGTCTCTAATATCCCTCAATCAAACTTAGTCAGAGTACCGGCGATTTACAACAGAAGTTATGTCAGCCACATGGGAAGCTGCTTGTTGGACGAGAATTGTTCCCCTGGGTCTTCCTCTCATATCCGCTCATCTGCCAGAGCTAAGAGACAGCTCAGGCGGATGACTAATCAAAACAAGCATCATTCCACCTGAGGAGGGCTGGGTAAGTTAATAGGGAATAGCATCGCCATTCTTCAACTACTCGAGTACCGGAGAGCAACGACGAGAAACACTAGAGACCTCTGACTTCACTGCAGAATTACCAGCATCTGAGGCGAGCCAGCAGAAACTTTCACATCAAAATACAAGGCCAAGACGCAGCTTCCAACTGTGTCAAATATACGCCGTGAAAGTTCTAGTCCTCGCTGAAAATAGAGTTACGATATAACGTTTTATTCCTGTTTAGAGAAGGGCTGAGATAAATCTTCTTTGAACGCACTATTTCCTGACATCTCTCGCTAGATTATTTTGTATACCACGTACTGGGCCCGCTCTCCAGGACCGGCATCCAACGGCAGTACCCATCCTCAGTCTGTGGCTACAATTTACTCTGTGGACCTACACGTGTATCGCAACTTGAACCCAACTGTGCTCTACCAACATCCTTCTCCTAGATCTTGCTATCCAGAGATTCTTTACAATAGTGATAAGAGTCTTATCCCAAGTCATATTGTTACCAGCACCCTCTCAGTTAGCTTGATTCCTTACTATAATGTAGGTTAACCGTAAATCCCTCAACAATAGGAGCATGATGTCATGAAATATGAAGGATGGATCTTAACTAACTTGAGAGTGTGACTCCTATGTCCGGTGAAAAACAAAAGGAAGTTTTTTTTGTTTAGTTAATTTTCCATGTAAATTAGTTCACTTATTTTCATTTCCCACTCACCTGTTTTATCGTTGCATCTCTCTTTCTTGATTCTTGACACATATTTCCAGTTTCTTCTTGTATCATATCAGAATAGTGAAAACAAATAGTACTGTCGCATGGTTGGATAAATCTTTGACGATTATTGAGGATAGTCTTCTTTCCTGTCTACCTCAGATACCAAGACACAGAATCCACAACCATAGTACTTACCCTATGCTGTTAGGATATTGTGCCCTTAGATCCCAGTAACCCAGGCCTAGTGTGTCTCTACAAAGATATTACTCTCCACTCATTGGTGGATCTTGTTTTAAGCCACATCACCAGGTCAGCCTACAGAACCACTACCGGTAAACCTTGTTGCAGAAAACACTATGAGTAGTGATGGCCACGTTCAGGATCGAGCAGATCATAGGTGTTCTGCTGAAGCATTGTCTGATTGTGAGGACCCTATGATTGAATGATTGAGCAAATTGAGAGACCCTGATCGAGCGATTGAGCAGTGATTGAGCATACTTGAGTAGCTGATTATCATTTCCTTTTTCATGTAAAAATATTGCCTCCAACTGCAGGTGCTCTGATGGAACACTTTGCAAGAGTGTTAGTCAAAAGTCTATGCAGGGGCCATTGACGCAATATTTGGTAGCCGTTGTCAGCGGAATTTCAAGCACTAGATAATATCCATGTTTCAGTCTACCCTTGGCCCTTGGAAGTGGATATCAACTTGGGATTTCATGAGATCATCGTCTAGAGCAAGGGCATTTTAGACAAGTGAATTGGTGGGTCAGACATGTTGGGGGTTCGGTGGTGAAGTGCATTATCAGGGACATGATATTGAGTGTGTGGTGCAGACAATGATCATATTAATAGACATTGTGTTATTTCCAGGACAGATATATGTATAGGTATTGATAGTCATCGATCATGATCAATCATGATCGAATATGGTTGCGCAGCACCCCTGCTCGAGCAACTCGAGCAGATCATGAGGGTCCTGCTTGAGCATAATCTGATCGAGTGACCCTTATGATTGAGGGTCATCGAGAACAACCTGCTCGAGCAAAACTCAATCATGATCTGATCGTGGCCATCACTATTATCCTCCTCCCATCTTAAGTTCATAACCATACTATATCCAATCCCGGCATGACCCCGGTTCTTACTACTCCCCACTCGCCATTGCCCCAAGGTTCTCAAATGCCTTTCTTCCGCGCAAGGTCCCCTTGAATTTCTCCGTCTTTCCGGTGCCCCGTGATACCAACTTTTGAACGAGCTGTGGAACCGGCGGTCGCAACGGCGAACGAACAGGGATCTATCGCAACTAGCCAATCGGAAGCCCGCCAAGTGACGAGCTATGAAACGAAACGCCAAGCTTAAGCACGCAAAAGAGGATCGCCCAAGGCAAAGAAAACTTTTCACTTTGACTTTCTCCCGCTCCCTAACTATCGCATACTCCTCTAACTAACGGCGAACATAGGAGAATATATCCACCACGGGTGACGCCCGACAAACCACCGTCTCTCCTAACCTCCCCCCCCCCCCAGGTAAGTCCTCCGCTTCCCTTTTCCGAGCAAACACACAAACTAACAAAGGAAAGACAAACTCGTGCCTCCCCCTTCCACCAGGTAAGCCCCCCATATCCTCCAAGCAAACAAGAGATGCTAACAAAGAACAGAAAGACAAACTTGCGCTTCCGCCATGCGCTATCCCGCGGTGCTTTCCCGCCGCGCCTTTCGCGGTGCTCTTTCTCCCCGCGCATTCCCGCGCTCTTCCTGCGGTCCTTCACCGCACTTCTTCTAGCGGTCCTCCACCGCGCTCCTTCCTGCGGTCTTCCACCGCACTCTCCAGCGCCCCTTCTCCCTGCGCATTCCCGCGCTCTCGGTCACACTCCGGCGCTCTTGCCATTCCATTGTGCTCCCCGGCTGCACGCCTTTCCTCTGTACGCTCTCCGGCACTCCAGTACTCCACCGCCATTTTTCCCATGCGCTTTCCCAGCACTTCGCCGTGCGCTTCCGAAGCGCTCTTCCGAAAACTAACAAACAAGCAAAACAAGCAAACCAATGCGGGATGGGAAGGAAGGGGAGGGACAAGGGGGATAGGAAATGGGAATGGGGAAAAGAAGGGAAGGGTATGAGGGGGACGGGGAGAAGGGGAAGGGGATGGTACCGGGCAGGTGTGGGGAGCAGCTTGGATTTTCAACACCAACCCGGTCCTCCAGATATCTCCTTCCCTCTGTTCCTTTTCTCACTTTAGCACAAAATCCCACACGTGCCCAGCGGGTAGAAAAACCAAGCTCCGTTCTCTCCCCCACACCACAGTCATACGAATTCATGAGCTTGCCAAGGTTGGCTGCCAGGCAGGGCCGGTTCTAGGAAACACCGCGGTGAGCGGGGTAAGGCCCAAAGCCCCGGGTGCTACAGCCGCCTAGTATCGTAAGATGTTCTAGGTCATCGGATTTCACCTTGACCGCAAGGTGGCCCCGGCAGATGGTTTCAGTCCAACTACATGCCACATTTTATCGCTGCAACCTCAACTAGGTTGCCGACTGTCAATCAAATTCTTGTTGTTGTGAGACGTGGGAGTTTGGATAGATAGGAAGAGAGGTTTGAGGAAAGAATAAAGCTTCAGAGATAATTGGTATGTATTGCTCGCCTACTTTCTTCTGTCTACGGATAAGAGGCAGTTTATATAGAACAATTAGTCTCCTACCCACTGGCACAAGATCTTCCCAAGTTGCCCAGTCCTTCTCCGAGGTTCGTGGTTATTCCAGGTAAATTGCTCCAAGATATAGCCGAATGGCCGAGCATGGCCGAAGACCTCCGAACACTACCGACTAGTATCCAACTCGCCTGAACCTCCTTTCCGTTGCATCTCTGAAACCTAACATGCAATAAAATGAAAAACAAGCTAGCAGGAAAAGTCTCTGCTAGTGTGAATCTTCTATGCCATCTATCAAAAAACCAATACCAAATCATGCGAGTACTGGTGATTTTCAACAATTCTATCATGATCTGGTCCGAGAACTGTTCCATGCCTATCCCTTATAGGCCAGCATATCGGCTCTGACCCATGGTGCCTCACCGGCACCGTGGCCGCATGGCGAGGTTGCTGACAGCTGTTACCGCCTTTCTGGTCTGTGGTGTTCACGAAAAAGCACTCGGCCGGTCATGCTAGAGGAAACTGCACCGGTTGTGATCCATAGTCTGTCCGGGCAAGGGCGGTATTTGGCATAGGAAATTGCCCGGAAGTATAGAATGGATGGTTTACACCGGTTGTTTTGGGACTTGGGAAGAAATGCGGCAAAGTGCTTACCAGGAAGACCGCAAGGAGGTTACCGGTAGGTGCAGCATGGGGTTCTGGTGGCAGCTCTTGTCGTGCCTTCGCGCCAACAGGTTTGCGGTCCCTATGAGCTTACCGTGTGAGAAGGCACAAGGGCTAGTTCGGTATGAATACGAATGAATAGGCTGCTAAGTGGGACTGGGAAAAATAAAAAATAAAGGAGGAAAACAAGGTAAGAATTCCCAACTCGTCCTCCATACTCTAGTATCTCTTACATATATCAAATACTTCGACAGTCAACCCACACCTCCCAACCGTTATTCTATTGGTTGCACACATTGCACCATTGTTCGCAGTGGATCTCCACAACCTCCCAGGACTGTAGAAATTGGTAGGCAACCTACGTCACCTCAAGTTGACCCAAACTAGAGGCGATATGATGAATCACCCTGCCCGGCAATAGCGCCTGCCGAAGAGCGCGGTGCTGTACGAAAATATGGGACAAGACGGCCTACAAACCGCATCCATGCCTGGGCCGGATTGCGTACTATTCTCCGTCGTGCAGAGCGCTTTATCGTCTCTCCTTCGTTGCTCTTGGAATCCTGTTCTGGCGCAATGGCCGAGACGTGAAGGCCAGTTCGGTTGTCTTGGTGGTCTGCTTCGAGAACATTCTTGCATCCCTCCAGTGCACCACGCTGCAGAGTCTCGGATTCACGGTGCTTGCCTTGGGACTGTAGCGCAACATCCGGGTTATTTGTGGTAGCTAGGGTATCTGGGTGGTGTCGCCCAAGAACCTCCTCGCGGCCAGCGAGTACGCACCGGTGCATCTCCCCCGATTTACCGTGCTTTCCCTGGTACAGCGGAGGGACAGCCAGGTTGTTCAGGCTTGTTAGAGTGTGGGGGTGGTCGTGCCCGGGGACTTTCCCGGTCCTCCTGGGCGGAGGCCGGTGCGTTTTCTCTGATTCAATGTACTTTCCGTAATGCCGCAGCGTAAAAGCCAGGTGGTCGGTGCTTGCTAGGGTGTGTGGGTGGTCTTTTCCAAGTACTTTCTCACACCCATCAACTGCACGCCGTTGAATCCCCGCCGATTCAATGGATTTTCCTTGGCACCGGAGCGCAACAGCGAGATTGTCGAGTGTTGTTAGGGTATCCTTGTGGTGTCGTCCGAGGACCTTCTCACGTCCCTCAAGTGCACGCCGATACATCTCTCCGGCTTCACCATATTTCTCCTGGTCGTACAGAGCAATACCGAGATTGTTGAGTGTCGTTAGGGTATCCTTGTGGTGTCGTCCGAGGACCTTCTCACGTCCCTCAAGTGCACGCCGATACATCTCTCCGGCTTCACCATACTTCTTCTGGTAGTACAGAGCAAGAGCGAGATTGTTGAGTGTTGTTATGGTATCCTTGTGGTGTCGTCCGAGGACCTTCTCACGTCCCTCAAGTGCACGCCGATACATCTCTCCGGCTTCACCATACTTCTTCTGGTAGTGCAGAGCAACACCCAGGCCGTTGAGGCTGGTTAGGGTGTCTGGGTGGTCTTGTCCAAGTACTTTCTCACGCCCCTGCAGCGCACGCCGATGCGTCGTCTCGGATTCAGCGTACATTTCTTGGGATTGCAGCGCCGGAGCCAAGCTGATTGCACTTTTTAGAGTGTCGTGGTGGTCAGGCCCAAGAATCTCACACACTTTCCGTTCACCCCCATTCACCATCTCCGATTCGTGGTATTTTACTGGACCACTCATCACGTTTGACAGGCAGGACAAGTGTTTCAAACCGCTTCGGAGGGCCCTGCAAGAATTTGCACTCTTTCAGCACTATCACGGCGTTGAAGGGTGGAATATTAGTTACCTTAAGTTTCCATTTCAAGCTTGCGCTCAAGAACTGTAAAGCCAAACAGATACTCTTTGTATTTATAAGTAAAAATTTAAACCGCCCTCAAATAGGCGGTGTGCTCGTTCAATCCCAAAACGGCACATTAGGAAAGGAAAGAAACGAATGGAATGTAACGGCATTGTGACGCTCGAGACAGTCAGAACCCAACCCACCGTGGTCAGCAGCCTGTGGGTGAGGGAAGGCCGGAGGAAGCTACGGTAAAGAACACAGTATTCCTCACCATGCCCGAGTAGGTGGGTTCCATCAGGTTGCGCAGGGAAATTGGATGGGTCACAATTTGGCTCATGGCCCGTGATTGATGTATGCCTTGCTATCGGATGCGGGACTTGTGACCAGGATAACCACCTCCTAATCGGAAAGAATTTGTTTGCATCATTCAATGGCCGCGCTGGGGAAATCACTATTGCCGAGCAAGCAGGAGCCCGTAGAATATACTGGAGTACCTTTCAACATATCAAACGATGCGGATGCACGAATACCAGTGCTCGAGTAAAGCTGTGAGGCCCACTCTCAGAATAGGCTTTGCCTCGTCGCCCACCTTTTCTGAATAAATTAGTGCCCTCCTTTGAAGCCACATCGTCACGTGAGCCGAGCAAACAGTCGATCATGCCACAGGGAGCACAATTGCCGCATAAAACCGGGAGGAGCCGCACAACCCGATCACGGGGTCACCTTACGAATATTAGTGGCAAGGGGTTTGTGAATACCGAGCCGCCGGACCATGGTCTGCGCGCATATGCGAGATGCATGGAGTGGTAACGCGAGCCCGGCCATTACGCACCACTATCTGCTCAAGCAATGGCAGTGAAAGGGACCCAGACCGGTTGCCTTCCCGCCTTCGAACAATTTAGAAAAACCGCGAGTTTGTGTCAAAAACACCCGACATGACCGCAGAAAACATATCTAGGAGGGATATGATTTTTCATGGAATTGGTTCCCCCGCAACTTGTAAGATTTCTACCTTCAAGACTGCATTAACAGGAACTATTGAATTCAGTGAATGGAGATCGCGGATACCTCCCTCACTCGTGCAATACGGTTTAGCACTATTTCCCTTTTCGCTACAGTAATGGCCGGGGTGGACGCGACAGTTTTGAGTGGTCAATCTATCGCTTGTCCTGCTCAGCCACTTAGGAGATGCGGCTCTGAACGCCACAGTATGAGGTCCAATTGTTCTGGTAGATGGGGCATTGTCTAATATAGCCTATGGTATGGAGACATTATCTTAATAATCCCTCCGTTCGCCAATTGCGCAAAGGTTGCTGCATCCCCGAGGCCTTTGACACGAGCCAGGAGGGAGCTAATGGCTCAGTCTGGAAAACTTAGCCCTCGTTCAGTGCGCCGCCATTAAGATTTCACACTACGATATTTTCCCTCGCGATCTAAAATTGCATGCGAAATCTTGCCCGTGACATCCGTTGGATTGCCTATCGCGTCACGTTACCGCAAAAGCTCGATAAATCCACACTCGCTCGTCAACCTCGGAACTCCCTCAGTTAATCCGTGACAAAACACCCCGTGGCGACAGCACATGTGGACTTTGTCGGAATTAACGAAGCCTCCGCTACATTGCAATATGAAAATAAGAGGAAGCTCCGCGAACGAAGTTGGATGGGGGGAATTTTGTTTGGACAATGTATGCGAAAGGAAGCGCTTCGATGGGGCGCAGATCCGGGATCGTGGTAGCTTGCTGCTGGAGAGTTAGAAGCAGCATGACCGCCTGGAGCTAAGGCCGGAAAATATTCATTTGGGCACTTCTCGGTATGATATTTTTGTATGGTTCCTGCACTTCAAAACGCCTATCAGGCTTGTGAAAAGAAAAAAAATATGCTCTATACGTGGCTGTATGGTGGAGGCTGTCTAGACAGAGCACCAGGTAGGGCGCAACGAGGGACGCAACAGGGGACGCTTTACCCTTAAATCTACCGAAATAGCAACGCAGCCAACCCCTGGGTTACGTTCTCTGCCACTCAGGGCTTATTGCATGACATCCACTAGAGCAATTGAACCTCCTGCTATGGCGTTGGGAACTACTACTCCTGGATACCGGTAGTGGGAATGGACCTAGGAGAGACCAAGCACCGAAAATTGTCCCCCTCAGTCCCACCTTAATCCAAGCGAAACGTAAAAAAGCGCTACCTATTAGCAGAGGAGGCATCTGCAGCCCCTTAGCCTGAGGTTCAGTTATTCCCGACCCAGTAAGGGTTTTAGAAGCCCGAGAACTTACCGCCCACGGTGAAGTTTATTCCCCGAAAAATCACATCCGATATACTTGCATGTATTTTCTATCGTCATGCAGGGGATTTCCACCGCAAAATCCGGGCACCCAGGAATGCCATCATAGAGGGAATAGTCTACTTGCTGGCGGAGATCTCGCCCCCTTAGCCATAGCCATAGAATGCATCAAACAAAAGGCTCTGAGTTATGGTAGGGTTGGGGTTACGACTCCGACTCTCTGGCTCATGAGGACCAGTTTTAGCTTCAACCGTCCCCGGGAGGTAGAATACGATATCCGGTGCCTTATGCCAGTTGGGTTCGAAATTCCCCCGTAATTGCCTCCCTGCACAAACCCGAGTACTCGCGTACCGGTATACTGGTAAAGGCGATTCAGGCCGTGATCGTAAATTCCATAGCATCATTATTGATGAGGTGAAGTGGTGTCACTATTCTCTATCATGTGCACTGACTCAAATCTTACTGGGCTAGCCATTTTTTTAGTAAGATCATGTGAGTGATTTGCCTGGAAGAGAGGGCAATCTTTTATCGTGGAAAGGAGCGCGTGGTGCCGGGAGGCCAAGGTCTCTTCGAATGCTAGGCCAAACAATTCTAGTCGTGGATTGGTATCGTCTGATAGGCTCAAATTTAATACCGGTACTGAAAGGGACAGATCGGGGTCGGAAAACCAAACTCACAAATCGGGTAAGCTTCACTCACTTGCAAAATCAAACCGGTAATCGATACCTCACACAAGAAAAGGAGCTCCGAAATTAGGTCCGTACAGATCAATTGATGCAAAGAAATGAAAGAACCGCCAAAGAAGAATTACCAAACGTAGGTACAAGCTTTCATGTTTAGTGTCGACTTTGTTTTCGTTCGTTGTCTCCTCAGGTTCTTCTCTGCAGCTCTTCGTTGGGTTCACCTCTTGTCTAAAGAGGGAGGAATGAAAAAAATCCCCCCAGGTCCCCCCAAGTCCACAGCACACCACCATGGCTAGTAACAACCAAACCCTAACAGCTCCAACAAACCTAACTCAACAATACAAAACCCAGAGCTTAAGAGAAAGAAGGAAAACAAAGCAAGCACATTTTGCACCCTCACAGTGCTCCCGAAGCCTGGCATGGAGTGTTTCGAAATGCACGGCGACTGAAGGATACGGTGCCATACCAGAAGGTTCTTCGCATTCTCAAGGTTGTTATTTTCACCTCTCGCACGCCGTAGCGAGGCATGCACCAATCACTAGGCGCGCTCCAAATTGATATAATTCCCATACCGTAGTTAAACCAATTACATTTCCCAACACTGAAGAAAACCACCAGGGGTGTGGGATACCCTACTATTTGCACTTCCTCACCCCGGGTGGCGGGGGACTCCTCGTTGGAAATCAGGAGTTGCTGCGCAGCATGCTCTCGGAAGTGCCTCCAATGCTCTGTTCCGGCTCTTGGCTGCACCTAGTTCCGGACCGGAGATGTTTTGAAGGTGAAAAGATTTTTCCTCTGCAACAACCAGGGTTACAGACTAGTGATATGGAAGAGGAAAGTTTTTCTCTTCACAGTAGTATTAGGGGAGGAGGATAGAATTTTCTGCATGGTGGTTTGGAAGTTCGGGTCAGAAGTGATGATAAGTCACATATTTCCTTCTTTAATTTTTCCTTCAGCTAACAATAGTCATCTCGTTGCCACGTGACTTTCCTTCCTGCTTCGTCAGCCCTTCCCCTCTCTCACACTATCACCACCCTCTTCCATCTAAATCAAAGAATTAAATCAAAGAGTCTTTGTTGAGGCCGTACTTTGTTCCATTGTCTGTACAACTGCTGATGTCCGAAGAGTGGACTTTCAACCTTCCCCTACTCCAAGACGTTATTACCCACAGAATGCTCTATCGGAGGACTCCTCCTATTTCTATCGGGAGTAAGCTCTATTGAAATAGAGACCCGAATAGAAGATATGACTTCCTGTAAACAGCAGGATTCCAGCCAGCTTTCTCTATTGCAGGATTGGGAATAAACTAAACGACTAGTGCAATAACAGGATTTCTTGTTAGACAAACATACTCTATTTCATTTGAATAGACAACTTGAATAGAAGTGGGGGGTGGGACCTCCCTTCTAACAGCTGGTTTTAAGCACCCTCTCCTATTTTACAATATTCGGAAATTTCAGTTCTATCCTGGTGGTATAGACTTACGGGAAGTCCTTCATTGCCGACCATTGAGCCTGCACTATAATCTCAGCTAAGATTACACCCTGAAGCTACCTCAAAATTACAGTATCAAAAGCCCTCATATGGGAAATTGGGTCTGTGACTAGTCAATGATACTATATCTTACATATTTACTTGTTTCAGGGCCTCGGGGAACAATACGGATTCACCTAGATGGGTGAGATATAACGAGAGGGTTCGATTTCAATTATGTTAGTGGCATCTTGTTATTACCTCCATACCTGCCCCTCGAACAGGGCCCATAGTGAGCCTATTGACGATGCAATTCCAGGACCCCGAAATGCCAAAAAGATATTATTGACCATCTTACATCTCAATCTCCTAACCATCTTAAATCCCTTCACACAACTGGGAGGTGGGAAATAAAATTCATAGCAGCCACCAGAATCATGTTAGTGGGGTTGTGCACATGTCGGAGTAACTTGAACTTAACTTATGAATAAAATAAAGTGGGGAGTATTCGTCCCACTTATATTGTATAGACCGAATGACTTTCCTTGTTCGAGCTAGATCACGCGGTAATGCACAACATTGGCGGTACGAGATATACAAGGGTGTTCACACAGAATACGTATCTGGAGCATCCCGTAGTGCCGGCGGTGGTGGCGCGCAACGGGGGTAGGGAGCGTCTTTTGTCCATTCTTCCGATACTGAAAATCTCATGATATCCCTCATCTCCGGTATTGTGTAATATTCCGGTTAGAGACAAAAGCCTCCAAAATGTGGTAGAGCGTTCCTGTCGTAGTTGAGCTCAGACCTCAATACACAAGCGGACCCTCTTCCTTTATATTTCTGGTACATTTTTCCTTTCCGCCCTACTAGGTCTTTTCTGCTGAGCCAGGGCCCCATCACCCTTCGATTCCCCCATATGCCATTACCGTTTATGGTTCATCCTTACCACCTTTTTTCTGTTTTGAAAAGTTGGTCCATTTTCAGGTAGTACAACCTCAACAAACTTAGATATTTCTTGTATGAGGGCGCTTGGCGACCTGTATCCCCATCCTACCTCAACAGTAGCGAAATTCCGTACCAACCTATTGTACCGGAGCTGTCACAGCTTGTCTCGGCATGATCTAACAACCCTTTTCTAGCACCTCCAGTATGCTATGAGCGTGGCTAAACATGCGATTTGATCGTGAATGAATAACCATTCCCGGAACTCTACTAACCGGGCATTGAGAAAGTTGTAGAGCTAAACCATCCTACCATACTTGGCGATTTATAAAGTATTCGGACACCTGGCAATCAGACAGGTGTCAAGAATGCCAGGGTGTCAGAATATCTTATAAATTTTTATAAAATGTGACCGAGTTGAATTTTTCTGCCCACTTGGAAGCTGTTTGTCGGTTCGGTATTGCGATCTCAATTGTCCTGCTTTCTTTCTCTTCGTAGGCAAGTCTGTGCCCTTATATACATCCAGGAACTTCCTTCATTTTTCCCATCAACCACCCCTGGTTCCCATCACTTCATCTTGTGTGATCAGCCATACCCTGCTTTCCCTTTCTCTTTTCTTCTCTCAATTTTTCCTCCCATCGCATTTACCCGGTGGTTCCTCCAATCAATGATTTCTTTTCCACCCTGTGCCCCATGGCTTGACTTTACTTCCAATCGTCCATTTCTCTACATTTACCCCTAACATGAGCGAGAACATTCCACCTCTCTTATAAATCCAAGTATAAACATGACAAATGAAAGAGCGAAGATTCTGGTACCTCCGAACAAGGCTCCGGTAATTCTCTTAACTTCGGCGAGGTGTGATGTTGGTCTGGTGATCAACTGGAGTGCTGGTGATTTACGACATAAATGACCAAGCATATATTGCCCACAACCAGCCCCGCGGTGGGACAGGGTTCGCAAGGTCTACCCGTGCATTTCTTGGAGCTGACTTGGTTGGGCTGCAAGGTGTTGGAGAACTGTCCTTGACCTTGAGAACCCTAGGTTTAGTTCTGCAACCTTCCTATTGACTATTATATGCCCTGCTGTGTGCTAGGCTTTCATTGCGTGCATGGCACAGTGGCAGATTATGAGAGATAATGACGTATAGGGCTAGGGTATTTATCTATCGCTCTGGTTTCCTTCATGAGCAGCAACAGTTTTCTGAAACACACAAGATGTCCGCTCTTCAAAAAGCTGCTTTCCAACAGAATGATCTCCGGGATCCAGTGATCGATCATGATTACTCCCTTTCACAGAGCTTTCGGGACCCTTACATGCATTAACACAGAGTCACAAGAATGTTAGTTCATGCATGCACAATACCCACATGTAGGTGCCTGCAATGGGTTACAACTTATCCTCACTAAGATTACTTTACGGAGGTGTGGTTGAGTGACTGGATGTTAATCTTAGTATGGATCTGGAATATAGGCTCATGTACTGCCCTACTCCCGTCAATATTTGCGCCAGGCTGGGCCATTAGGACATGCAAAAGTGGTGTGATGCCAAGTTGTTAATATGAAGTGTACTGGGTGAGCCCTGGCCCAGAATATGCGAGAAGGAAAAGTACCGCCAATTGCAGGTTCAGGGTGATACTGAAGTGATATGATAGAAGAAAACAGCTTCGTGATCAAACCATAATAGCTGACATGCAAGGAATCCATCCACCATATCTCTCAAGGGTGTCTCCGGTGATATGAAATTGTATAGCAACCTCACAGTACCTTGCACTTTGGGCTTATCATAACATTTCATTTATTCCTTTTTAGGTGCCCCTTGCATGCACATGTCCTGGTGACCTTTCGGCAATATGTGACATTGCCAGATATTTGTGAGTATCTGCAGGTGTCATCTGGAAGTCGGAAATACTCTCAGACATCTTTAGATATTCACAGGCTCCATTAGTTATCCACTATTCATTGACAAAATCTCTATTGAGTACGCAGCACATGCCGGAGCCTCCCGATGCCGCCGGGCATCCATATAGCCCCTACAGTATGGGAAAGCCAAGCGTGCGGTGTATGGGTCAATCACCGATCGATTGAGCATAGCTAGGCTTTCTATCGATAAGCTATCTGCTGGCCCAGCCAGCCGCTTGCAAGGACTAACCTTTCAAACCACCACTGCCAACTCTACTTCCATAGTTGGCAGCTGCGGAAAGTACAGCGGGCTGTGGAACTTATCTTGGGCCACACAGGAAGGTGCTTCTTGGACAAGAATCGTTCCCTGGGGTCTTCATCTCATATCCGTTCATCAGCCGGAGCCAAGATGAACTTCTAGCACATAACTAAGCAAAACAAGCATTATTCCACCTGATGCGGGCTGGGTAAGTTAACAGGGAATAGCATCACCATTCTTCTACTACTCGAGCACCGGAGAGCAATCACGAGAAAACACCCGCGACCTCTGACTTCACTGCAGAGTAAGCGGTATCTGAATGGAGCTAGCTGAAACCTTTCCATAGAAATATGAAAACGAGATGGAGCTTACACCCATGCTAAATCAATGCCATGAAACTTTTAGTCCTCACTAAACATGGAGTTATGATATGACATTTTATTGTAGTCTAGAGGCGGGGTGAGATAAATCTTCTTTGAACGCACTATTTGTTCAAATGTGTACAGTAGAGCACTATCTTAATAACTTTGTATGAAAATATGCCACAGTAGAAAGAGTGTAGTGCAGGCATGCTATGTGAGGAGCAGTTTTGTATGAAGGCAGATTGGTAGAAGGTCTTGTCCATGATTCTCTTAAACAAGATGGGTGGTAACCTCTATTTATACAGGTGCACTTGCATATCCTTTGCATAACTAAGAAGAAAGGTAAGGGAAAACATAAGTATCGGTGTGTTTGACTGTAACATAAGTGGGAAAACCATAACTACGAACCTATTTGACCTTGCAAAACTGACCAGAAATCCCATAAAACATGCCTAAATCGGAGGTGCTATGAGTGGATAATTACAACATAATTGTAAATCAAATGACTGATAATAGTGCCTGATGATGTATAAAATGTAGGAAATAAACCTGAACACCTGGTAAGAAAACACATAATAATTCCCTAATTGTATCATGGAATATTAATGAAATATACATAATACATACTCCAGCTGTAGTAATGTTCGTAGTCCAGAAATAATACTAAGTAGAGGAATATACAATATCATCAAAAAGAATACTAGTATACATATGAAATGAATTAGAATATTCAACACTATTTCCTGATATCTCTCACTAGAATATTTGGTATATCTCCTACTAGGCTGTCTCCCCATGACCACCATCCATTGGCAGTACCTAGTCTTGGTCCATGACTACAATTTACCATGCGCACCTGCTGGTGTATCACAACCCAGCCATGCTCTACCAACATCCTTCTCCTAGATCTTACTATCCAGCGATTCTTTACAGGTGCGATGACAGTCTTATCCCCGGTCATATCATTACCAGTGCCCTCTCCTTTGGCTTGATTCCTTGCTGAAATCTGGGCGAACCCTTTATTCCTCGGCAATAGGAGCATGGCGTTACGAAATATGGACGATGGATTCTAACTACCATGAGAGTGTGATGCCTACATTCCGTGTAAAACTAAAGGAACTTGTTTTTTGTTTAGTTAATTTTCAATGTAAATTCGTTCACTTGTTTTCATTTCCCACTCATGTGTTTTATCGTCGCACCTCCCTTTCTCAATTCTTGCCTCATATCTCCAGTTTGTTCTTGTATTATATCACAATGGTGAAAAAAAATAGTACCCTCGCATGGTTGAATAAAGATTTGACCATCATTGAGGATAGTCCTCTTTCCTGTCTTCACCAGATACCAAGACACAGAATCCACAACCATAGTAATTACCATTTGCTACTAGGATATTGAGCCCTTAGACCCCAGTAACCCAGACCTAATGTATCTGTACAAAGATATTTCTTTCCGCTCGTTGGTGGATATTGTTTTAAGCCACATCACTGGGTCAGCCCACAGGAGAGCTGCGGGCGACCCGTGTTGCCGAAAAACACTATGAGGGGTACGCTGAAAAGCTTGTGAAGCCTCTATGCATCAGGCCTACCTAATTAACAAGTAAAGAGGATACCTATAAACTGAAAGCCTATCAGCTGGTTTCCGAGACATTCTGGTGAAGCCCTGGTAGACAAAACTTGACACTCCTGGAATTCATCACAGACCTGGAGACGTCACGAGAGAAGCAATCTTAGCTCTGGCAAATAGGCGGATTAGTTGAGGACGATTCACCAATAAGTAAACAATTTGGGCACTCTCGCATTAAAATGAGGACTGGGAACACTTCAGGGAAGTCTTATCAAAACAAGAATAGCGCACGGAATCAAAGTTGGGAGGGTAGCGGATCCCGAGCCAGAATATAGAAATTACTGTGGTGCAATGGCATCAGGTGGCCGCGAGCATTACCGTAAGAACTTGAATAATTGAACCTGGAGCTAGGGCGTCGGTGTTGCCTCTACTGGTATGGTGCGGTGTTTTTTAGTTTTCTTTCATCTCAAGCAGGGGCTCGGGGAGTCGGTTTTCGCTGTGCTCTCGGCCCCCTATACAGGAGAGGGAATTCTGAACGTTCTAGCGCGAGGTTCAATTATTCGAGTTCTTACGGCATATATATCTATCATGCACTACCTGCCACGGACTGTGGTAGTAGGCCCATTAAAATCAGGAGGGAAGAGGGCGGTTGTAGAATGCAATACCTATAGGCATGGGAGTGCTCAGACGAGGGCCCCTCTCTCTCCAAATGCTGGGATTTGGATAGTCATTGTAAAGCCAAAAGACCCCCCCCCCAGGATTAAGCTAGTTCTCTATGTATCGATTCTGAGGATTTCTCAGAGGTTTCGGAGACTGCCGGATTCCTACACTTGCCTTCATTCCGAGGCATAATCCCCGTTTAAACCGCTGTGATGAGCTCACAGTTCCTAATTTGCCTTTATCTCTCTTTTCGGGCTCCGAATTGCATGATTGATCATACACTTCGGTGATCCCGGGTACTCCACTACCGTATTTGGCTAACCTCCCTACTCGTACCCCCTAATATTGTGGACCCCTTCACACCGCCGTGGGGGGGGGAAATACGATTCTGGATGGCTTCTAGAACGGTTCAACTCGTGGGATTGCTAATGTTTTTTTAGTGACTTGGCTAGAATAATAGAGCTAGGGCGTTATATGCTTCTAAATTATGCGGCATAGACCAAACCGCACACTTCCTATGCTCATAGGGGCTCGCCCGATAGCCACAAATCTTTGGGATACCAGAAGCGTAAAGCTGTTGCGATGAAATGCATTTCTGAAGTGCTGCGCAGGCGCTCTCAGTGGTTACCGACTAGGCACTTGCAGCGGTGATTCGCAGCTGGAGTAAATAGTGTGTGCTTTCGATTCTTTGGATAGGATAAAATTTCCTAAAAGACAGCATGCGTCGTGGAACCTCCCGGTTTAGAGTCAAAGGCTCTTAAAAGGATTGACGGTTTTCCGACATCATACTATCAGCCATCACGTGGCGCTACATCTCATTAACTGGTGTGCCAAACCTCTCGAATACACCTACGGCAGTCACAGGAAGTAGATTTTGGAGCATTTTACGGTACAATACTAGCCCGCCCACCAGTAGACGTTTCCGCTCTCAGTTTCTGGTGAAACTTTCCTCCCGTTGTACTGTACATAGCTTTTGTAAAAAAATATTGGCCACGACTTTGCCACTTTTCGATCCCTCCTGCTGTATCAACACCGGCTACTCCCCCTTACCTTTTTTTTTTTTATCCGGAATTACACTGTTCCCTTGGGTACCATAAATGATTCTTAAATACATTCCGAGGTAAGGTCTCCTGGAGGCTAATGGCCCTCATCTAAATTCCCAAGTAGCAAAATCTCGCACCGTCCGGGTGCACCCCCATATGGAAGTGGGTGACCGCGCAGCTGAGGATTAGTGGTATCAAATTTTCTTACTTGTTTGAGCAATTTCTATGCCAAATTCGTTCTGACACTTCCTATGATAGCAGTAAGTTCATCAGCCTCCCATGCCTAGATCCAAGCAGTAGAATTGTCACCGGTTGCCTCGGGCAGATCTTGCAAGCATTTTCGGCGATGGTAGCGATGTTGATGAAACATCAAGAAAAATACTAAAGGATGACGCTGCGAAATTGCAAACAGACCGGGAGATATTTCTCTCCAAGCGGCTAACAACTCCGGAAACTAAAAGAAGCTCTCCGAACTGTGAAGGATACTGGGTCGGGTTAGGATAACCAATTATATTGAATAAAGGAACACACTATCCTAATCCGCCGCGATCCTTCAGCAATCCAGAACTCTCCAGGTGTCCATTGGCCCTCCATCCCCTCCAACGTACTGTATGCGAGGGTGCGGGAGAAGCAACGAAAATCCCACACACCCGATGCCCCATGACTGTTTTAATCCGAAAAACCCTAAACCCTGTGCCCTATGCAGTCTCACCCACATCATAAGCGGCGTACCCTTGAACCAGATGTCTCCTAACCGCAATCCAACGGATGTAGGAACAGCGTTTAACGTGGGATTATTGATGGCAATAAAATCCTGTCATAAAATCCTAATCGCGGGGCGCGGAATGCTGTATGAATTTTCGCTACGAGAGGGGCCGATAAATATATTCGTCACGTGCCTTATCTATGGACACATCGCAGCCAAAAGGTGCACCGAAACTTTCTTATCAGACTCACCTGACATAGTCTGAATCTTCACACCACACACCCTCGGTTCGCGCCCGAAGGGCCCCGGGGCTGTAACCACATCCCTACAATTGGCCAAGAAAACAACTCCCAGCGCATCATCCGTTAGCGTAATTAACCGAGCGTCACGATGCAATGGTATGGACCTGCGTCTGAACACTCAACCTCTCAATTCATAACTACCAAAACAAATAAAAAAAATCGAAAACAAATAACTTTACATAATTAGAATCGATCCTTTGTATCCCAGCCCTCAGCCACCATGGTTGCCTCGATTCTGTGTTCTACAAGTAGTAGAGGAATGGTAGGTTCGGGTGTGGAAGGGAAGGCTACGAGTAGCATGTTGCATAATCAAGCATTGTATGCACTCCAAATGTTCGCTTAATTATGCTAACACATGATAAGTTACATGCTTTCCACACCACAGGTCTTGTTGCACCACACCGCATCCACACTGCCTTCTCCAGACACACCTTGAAATCGAGCAAAAAGGAAAAAAAGTGCTCAATTTACACCGTACTCCGCGGATAGAGGAGGTATCTGCAACCCCCTGCACGAGATTCAATTATTCCGGTATTGAGATACAGTACGGTACGTCTCCTGAGTTTTATACATTCTACTAGCACATAGCCAAGTACCCCTTATTACAAGTAGTATAACAAAACTTAGGAGCTGTATCTGGGGAAACGTGCTATGGAAGCTGGAGAGCGTTGTAGCTACGGGGGAAGCCGATTCCACGAAAAATCATATCATACGTGTATGAGCTTTCTTCCACTATGTCACAGATTGCTGCTACAAACTCCAGATATCTATTTACACTTCTACATGACGGGTGGGCTACCAATTGAAACCCTTTCGCCTCCTTTGGGATAACTTCGGTATGCCTAGGTGAGAGGGTGAGGAGCAACAGTAGGGTTCGGGCTACGACTCATTCCTCTCACGTTTCGGTGCAGATCGCTTAAAAGTTTCCCGTCGAAATGACCCAAATCTGAACTCAGATGGCCCTCCACACAGTCTGAATTTTACAAACACGATAGCAAACCGCTGCAAGATAAGTTAGTTCAGGTGTAACCCTGGGTACAAGAAGTTTTATTTTTACAAGGAGTGACAATTGAGTGAGCCCATTGAATGTGCTGCATATCATACCCCGAGATTTTGGGTGGGCATGAGACAAGTTCCCAGCTATCCGCAGGCCGGGGTAAGAATGATTTGTGCTCGTAGTTGATTGAGTGGTAGGCTTGCTAGAGAAACCCAGAGCGGGTTAGGTAAGCCACCCCGGTTTGATGGAGCCGCCACAGACTCTGCTTGAACCCCTGTTCAGCTTTTAAGCGATTTGTACCATGCCATTTTTGGCATCAACCGCGGGAGGCATTCAACGCGGAATGTGCCGTTCGGGTCGGAAATTCCCCCCCGATTCACACTTGCAGATACGAGCCCGGTCATATTCACAAATTTCATATCTTTATTATTGGCACGGCGAAGGAGTACGAGTACGAGTACCGTACTAGGACAGAACCCATATTACGTCGCCCCCTGCTGCTTTATGCGCCAATTCTGGTCTCAGCGGCTCGACCAATCTCCTGGTACCAGTATTATAACATCATGTGCGTGATTCGGCTGGAACGGATGGCATTTTTTTCTTGGGAAACGAGGCGCGCCTCATAACTCTATCCGCGTATCGGCACCATCTGGTGGATTTCAAGGTACTCATATACTCGAGTAATGAAAAACCGGCTTGTGGAGTGTCAGAAAACGTACAGCGACCGTAGATAATATGCAAGAAATTTTTCGCGATCTCCAGGCCATTCTCACCTTATGCCCCGCATGCTGCGGCGAGGCACAAGCCAATCGCTGGTAGCCGCCCAAATTGTGACCTCGAATTAAACCAATCACATTGCCCAAACCTCAAGGGAGTCAGCTATGGTGTGGAACACCTGGTGTTTGTGTTTCTGCGACCTCTCATCATCCCGAGCGGGGAAGGCTTCTGACTTCTGAAGACCGAATTTCAACCTTCCCTACAATACCCCCCCCCCAAACTTTATGCCCGCACACTGCTATATTTCCAACCGCTCAAAATCCAATAGCCCTAGATAAATTTATATTACACTCCACAGCTGCGCCAAAATCACAGGATTACGAACCTCCATATCTAAGGCTAGGTTCGCGACTATTCATTTTACTGCGGTAGTTCTCGGTTATTGACTTCTTTCAGGGCCCCGCAAAGCCATTTTGAACGACCTCAATCGGCAACTCTTTCGTTTCAATTGCACCAGAGAGATCTTATTCCTTCCATACCCGACGTTGGAAAACGTTGCTATAGTAAGCTAAAATAATACATGGAAGAGTGGGTTCACCCTCCCCTTGATGTTTATGCGATTTCAAAAGGAAATGAGGTACTGACATCATAATATTCCTAGAAAATCCCAACCTAATATCAGCGGAAATTTCAGCGGGAATTCAGGGGATAATAATGCCTTCGCCAGCAACAACAATATCAACGTAAATTTGCCTTACCTGAACTACACGGCCAATCTCGGAACAGTGTGTCAAGGATTTGTTATTAGTGGTAGGGACCGAGGTATTGTCAGCTTTCCCGAGAGCTTTCTGGCAAAGAACTAACCTGCTACCATAACCGGAAGAAGCAGCTAGGCCTTATAGGCTAATTCCCTATAGCAGGAACTGCAAGTTCACCGGTCGTAAAAGTATCATCGATTCGGTAAAGAGCCTCTCCAAGCGTAATGGTCACAACAGGATTGCACTTCTTGGATTGGGCGGCTCTGGGTATGCTTCCATTAATTTAATATCCGAAGTACTTACTAACGCTGTTCAGAAAAACCCAGATCGCGCTCGAATATGTTTATCAGCGAGCAAGTGAGAGCGATTGTGATATTTTCTGGGTGCAGGGAAGCGGAGTGTTAAAATTTAGTGATGGTTTTAGGGCTATTGCCCAACAGGTCCGAATTCCTCTGGCCATTGCGGAGACGGAAGAAGAAGGATTGCTATTGGGTGTAAGGAGGTGGTTTGAGGGTGCAGATAGTGGCGATTGGATTCTAGTTATAGACAACGCCGATAATGAGGAGGACTTTGTTGGAAACAACAGTCCCATCGCTAAATTTGTCCCACAAGGCCCCCGGGGTACACTCATATTCACCACCAGATCCCGCCGGGTTGCATTTCGCCAGGAGTGTGAAAAGATCGAGGTGGGAAAAATGGTGGAAGATGAGGCGCGAGACTTGTTTTCGAAACACTATTGTATCGGGGGAGGTTTAAGGGATCGGGAAGAAGAAGTTGTTTCCATGATCCTAGGTTCCGTGGGCCACCTGCCGCTGGCTGTGGTAGGATCTGCAGCTTTCATGGTTGAGACCGAAACACCACCCCCCGACTACTGGACCATCTTCCGGGAGAACGATAAGGGAAGAACGAAGCTACTTTCACAGCAGATTAGCGATATCCGCCGCGATGTCGACATGACAGAAAGTATTTTGAGCACATACTTCATCACTTTCGATCGAATTACAGAACAGATGCCGACCGCCGGGCATCTCCTACGGCTGATCGCATTCTTTGATCGCCAAAATATACCCGAGCAGCTCCTGCGAGAATCTGGCGTTAAGGGGGTGGATGATCCTGTTGAATTCCGTCTTGCTGTTGGAAAACTATTGGGATTTTCATTAGTTACCGCTACCTAGCATGAAAACAAAACATTTTATGAGCTCCATAGTTTGATCCAGCTATCGATACAGGCCTATTTATCACTAGAAGAGTTGGGTAAATGGAGTGCCGCCGCATTACGAGTGATTTCCCGGATATTCCCACGATATGAGCACGGGCTGCGGAATATCTGCGATGCATACATTCCGCACGCACTTGTAGTAACTCATGGTAGAATGGATGCTATTGCGGAAGACCTTTGTTTTCGAATGGCAGAGTGGTTTCTACAATTGGGTTCCTACGACAATGCAGAAGCACAAATCCGCCGATGTATCCGAGTACGCGAGGAGAATACAGAGCAAGGCTGGGATAAGGGTCATGGGAGACTTATGTTATTGGGACGGGTGAGGGCATTGCAAGGAAAGGCCAGGGAGGCAGAGAAGATACTGCAGGTCGTACTAGACGATCTTAGAGGGTCATTGGGTCTAAACGGCCTTGAAGGCGTGGTGTGCTTATCTTACCTGGGACGCGTGATGACTGATCTCGGAAAGTACGACGAATCCGAGGCTATGAATCGGCGTGCACTTGAGAAGTGTGAGAAGGTTCTTGGACCAGACCACCCAGACACCCTAACAAGCCTCGGTATGCTGGCTACAGTGCTGCAAACCAAGGAAAGTACGATGAATCCGAGGCTATGAATCGGCGTGCACTTGAGAAGTGTGAGAAGGTTCTTGGACCAGACCACCCACACACCCTAACAAGCCTCAGTGTGCTGGCTACAGTGCT
>LN890947.1:351532-378100 GCA_900010015.1 Tuber aestivum | reverse complement strand
CCACACACCCTAACAAATCTCAACAACTTGGCTCTAGTGCTGCAAAAGCAACGAAAGTACGATGAATCCGGGGCTATGAATCGGCGTGCACTTGAGAGGCAAGAGAAGGTTCTTGGACCAGACCACCCACACACCCTAACAAGCCTCAACAACCTGGCTCAGGCACTGCAAGACCAAGGAAAGTGCCACGAATCCGAGGCCATGAGGCAGCGCGCACGGCAGAGGCTGCTAAGAATCTCAGACCGGGCATAACTGTAATTTCCTTGCTCTATTGCACTTTACCTTCGTCAGACTGCACCCCTCGGCAAAGGCAATTGGCTGGCAGCGCGGTTCCTCATTACCTGGGATGCGGTTTGGTTGGAAAAAATGTGTCATGAGTGGGCTACTAATTTCTGCTCTTGTCGGAGCCTGTGGGGACCTGCCGCGGAAGACGGGGCAATGTGTGGAACTAGCAAGACGAATGCGTTGGCGGCACTGGCTGAATTTTCGAATCGTTGTGTCCGAGGAAGTATTCGCTATTGACTTTTCACTTTTTATTTTCTATCATTTCTGGTCTCCTTTAACAGTCCATTTGCCTGTTTTTAGTAGTGAATCGTATCTTGCGTTCTCCCACCCCGTGGGATCCTGGCAGCCCTCTTTTTTCAGCCGGAATCATAAGTAGTCACTCGCTTGTCCATGCCGTAACCCCTCAACTTGTAGGCACGGACCCACGATCAGTGTTATGTAGTACACTATGCTCGACCAGCTGGCAGCTTCCCGGCGGTTTTCCCAGGACGCACTTTACAGCCTTACATTACAAGATACTATAAACAATCAGCTATACGTCTATTGTCTCGTCCATGGCTCAGCACAAGGCCCAAAGCCAGATCCGACCCTTGATAGCACGAACCCTCGGTCGCGATCTGCCCACTTCCTTCTCTTAGGACTGAAGAAGTACTTCGCTGTGGGCGCCGCAAAGCGGCCAAGACCCCAGCATGTTGAAAAATGATTGATATGGAGGTACTGATCAACGGTGAGGGTTTACGCAGTGGAGTAGAATCGGGCGAGTGGAGATGCGAGGTTTTGCTCAAGTGAAGCGGAAGACCATGATTTATTGTTCAGAGATGACCGAGAGGAAGAACGTGAGGAGAAAGGTAAAGTACACGAAGTGGTTGTCTTGTCTGCGAGAACAGAAGGGGAGAAAAGACAGGGATGAGAGAGATTTTCATGGCTTATGCGTCCTTCCGCAGACCGGACATATACTACTGAAGCCTCAATGTGTGAGCACATCCCGCACCAAGTGCGGGCCCATCAATTGCTATTTCCAACACAACAATGTTGTCAGTATGACATAGGACACGGTGCTAAGACTTCCTGATAGGAAAGGAAGAGCTGCGAGACGATCGGGACAGAGTGAAAGAAGAAGGATATGCCGAAATGAAGGTCATGAGATGGATATAGTAGACCGAGCCGAATGAGTTGAATTGGGGTGAAGGATTGCTTCATGGGATCCGAAGTACTTGTATATAAAGGTAGCTAACTACCTGGTGTCTGGCAGAGAAGCAGGAGTATGAGAATCGGCGACGGGTGTGACGAATGATATTATCTCTTTGCTCATCAAGAACTTCTATTTCTCTCCCGTTTTACAACAGGTTATGAGCCCGGAATAGTGCTTCTATTCTCAACCTACGGAACAATTATCCAACAGTCTATCTACCTCTGAGTACACCTACCCCGAATCAATTGTCATCGACCTTTCACATTCCTTTTGAATCGAAGACCCGAGTCAACTTCGATCATCACTACTGCCATGAGTGTAGCCCAAGGGAGTGGGGTATACAAATGCAAGTATGGTAGAACGGCAGAACTCACCGATCAAAACTATCACCAATGGCGACGCGATATGGAATTCTTTCTGAACGCCGAAGGAGCCCTGGATATCGTCCTTGGAAATGAGGTTCTAGATGATAGCGGCTCTATCAATCCCGAAGACTTCAGCAGACGTTCCAGAAAGGCTGCTGCCATGATCCATGCCTCCTGTAGCTTGACTGTCAAAGCTTATATGGATACAATGAGAGACCCTTTACTCATGTGGAATGAGCTGAAGGCAAAACTAGACACCGCAAACTCTCTGGCCGGAAGGACTGCGATACGCCACCGATTCAACCAGCTTCGAGTAAAACCGAGAACTAGCTTGGAAAACTATATAGCCGAACTAACGAAGTGCAAGAATATGTTAGCTAGCTCAGAGCAGGCCATTTCTGCTGAAACCTTTCGATCTCACCTGACTACGACTCTTACACCCGAATATAATTCAATTGTTGATATCATTATCCATCAGGCTCCTGAACGGCAGACTACCGACTACGTTATCTCCACCTTAGTTGAATGGGAAAACACACGGCAAGCGCGGAAGGCTGAGGTTGGTTCCAGTGCGAACATCGGTAGTACTATGAATACAATAAATGCCTTCTGTGCCCATGTAACGGTGTCTAGTAATCGAGTCCACTTCCGCGGAAAGACAGGGAGAAGACATACGAGTGGAAGAAGTACTCACTTGACCTGCTGGTACTGTTTGAGGAAGGGCCACAAGCAGGACAATTGCCATCTTAAAAAGAGATCTGATAGTGCTAGGAATGAGCGCTTGGATAAAAGGAGAACTGGGCCAGAAGTGAAAGAAAATGAGAAGAAGGTTGCCTCCTTTACCTCCATTCGTGCACAAATCATTAATCTCGATCGACTATCATTACTCCAGGACTGGGTTATCGATTCCGGAGCAACACACCACTTGTGTCGAGACTACCGCCTGTTTGTTGAATTGAAGCGCCTCGAAAGACCAGTGACAGTCCATTTAGGGGATAACTCTACAATTCCAGCTACTGGAACCGGTGTGGTGCATCTGGCATTACCATCTCAGACGATCACTATCGAAGCCCTATACGCACCAAGTCTTCAGATCTTCTTATTATCTGTTAGTCAGTTATCACAGCAATTTCTGATCTCGTTTAGAGAATCATCCTGCTTTATTGGAGACTCTCTGCTGGGAACGCTGGACAATGGGCTTTACCGCCTAAATCAGAAGCCAGTTATTGCAAATACCGCCATTCTTCCATCCATTGATCTTTGGCATCGACGATTAGCCCACATCAATCGTCAATCCTTGAAGTCCTTGATACCTGATACAGCATATATAGAGACCGAGGCTGGTAAACCTGAGGAGACTTGTGAGATCTGTGTCAAAGCCAAACACCAGAAAAGGATAGAACGAAAGCTGGTACCAAGAGTCACACGTCCCTTCCAACTCATCCATTCAGATCTCTGTGGGCCCATAAGCCCTGAATCCATGACAGGCCTACGGTATTTTATACTATATATCGATGATTACTCGAGGTCAACCGGGACCTATTTCCTTCGCTCAAAGAATGCTGTTGAAGTGGTTTCAGTATTCCAGGAGTTTATGGCCACCATAGAGAAACTATTCCCACAGTATCCAATTGCTCGGTTCAGCTGCGATAATGGAAAAGGCGAGTACGATAATAGCCTTTTCCGAGGAATTTTGAGAGTGTCAGGAATATTATTCGAGCCATCGCCTCCCTATACGCAAGACAAAAATGGGGTTAGTGAAAGGATGATACGAACTATCATAACCAAAGCTCGTGCCATGCTCTTAGATTCCCATCTTGGAGAAGAATTTTGGGCTGAAGCTGTAAACACTGCCATTTACCTTCACTCCCATTCCCCGTCACGGTTGGTTGATGGATCAACCCCTTATGAAATGCTGCATGGGACAAAGCCAGAGCTTGGGCACCTATGTCAGTTTGGATGTATTGCATTTAAACTGATTCCCGATGCTCAGCGTTGTGGAAAGTTTGCGGAACGATCCAAGATGTGCGCTTTCATTGGCTATGTGCACGATACGTCAAAGATATGGCGTCTATGGGATCTTGAGGGAAAGCGAATCATACACGCATCAAACGTTCGGTTTGATGAGTCACGAAGGGCAGGCGACCGAGTGGTTGGCCAATCTGAACTCGAGGTTCTCAAGAGCTGTACACCTGAGAATATGCCCCTAGAAGAAGATGACTCTGAATTTGCAGAGTTTCTTAAAGCGAATGACCTATCTGACGGCATTCCCTCAACTGGGAGGAGGACTGACGAGTCGCTCCTCCATAAAGTGTTGAGTTTTGAGAAAGCCACAGCTCCTACTGCAGAGTGTGATGCGCCTACTACTGGTACGAGTAGTGTGAGGCAAGAAGGTGAAATAATCCCTTTAAGACGGTCGCAACGTCTCGGTGGTCAAACTCAAGTATACAGTGCTATACTAAGACCAGAATCCAATGATGAGAGTGACCCGCTTAGCTACCGGGAAGCTCTAAATCAACATCGTTATGAACTTTGGAAAGATGCCATGCGGGCTGAATTCCACTCCTTGAAGGAGAACGAGACATCGGAATACCTGTCTATGATTCCAAGAACTGTGAATCCAGTAGGCTGCAGATGGCTCTTTGTTCTAAAGACAAACCCTGATGGAACTCAGAGGTTCAAGGCTCATCTAGTAATTAGAGGTTACGAGCAAGTCCCGGTAGTGGACTTTGGTGAAACATTTGCACTAGTTGCAAAGTTAGTAAGTCTTCGTTTACTTGTAGCCCTTGCAGCTGTTGGTGGACTAGAGATGCATCATATGGATGTCTCTACTGCGTTTCTCAATCCCCCAATTGACAATGAAGTATACATGCAATTGTCGGAGGGAATTGAATGGCTGGAAGCAGCCTTACCCCCTGCAACTGTAGCTTGCAAACTTAACAAAGCACTTTATGGCCTGAAACAGGCTCCTGGTCTTTGGTATGATCATGTTGATCAATTCCTATGAACTATTGGACTTCATCGTTCTGAGAACGATTCAAATCTTTATATTGCACATGATTCTAAGCTAATCTTGCTACTTTATGTTGATGACATTTTGATAACTGCAAAATCTCTTGATAGGATACAGGAAATCAAACAACATCTACATGCCCAATACCGAATGAATGACCTAGGAGATGTTCGCAGATTTCTCGGCATTGAAGTTGAATGGTCACCAAAGAACATACGACTACATCAAGCTACGTTTATCAGAACTATCCTTTACTGCTTTGGGATGACCGATAGTAATGGGGTTTCAACTCCTATGGAATCTGGACAAAAGCTGTTGTCCGCTCAAGAGACTGATGAATTGACCAATCAAAGAGACTATCAATCCTTGATCGGGAGTCTCATGTATCTTGTGGTCGGAACTCGACCAGATATCGCATTCTCAGTCGCCACACTCAGCAAGTTCAATGCAAAGCCGACCAGGAATTATTTCCTTGCTCCAAAACGTGTCCTTCGGTACCTTCGACAAACGATCAATCTGTCCTTGATCTACAGCATTGGTCAACCAGAAGTAATCGGCTTTACCGACTCAGACTTCGCGGGAGATCCCACTGACCGGAAATCCACCTCAGGCTATGTCTTCTTACTAGCTAATGTGGCGATCTCCTGGAAAGCAAAGAAACAGTCTCTAGTTTCGCTATCCTCAACAGAAGCTGAGTATATTGGGTACTCGGAAGCCTCTCGTGAAGCTATCTGGCTTCGTCGCCTCTTTCACGAAATTACCACAACAAAGCATGAATTGCAGGTGCTCAATTGTGATAACCAAGGAGCTATTAAGCTTGCTGGAGATCCCAAGTTTCATGAAAGAACGAAACACATCGATGTCAAATACCACTTCGTTTGAGACTGCTGCAAGCAAGGCCTCATTCAACTCAACTACATACCTACGAACATGATGACTGCCGATATCATGACAAAACCCTTGCCGCGCGAAACCCACCAACGCCATACTCGAAACCTAGGCCTACAGATACAGGAATGAGAATGGGCGCAGATGAAGCACCCAGTTCTGAAGAATAATTTTGCTTAATTTGAATCTCCCATGTTTATATTTTCCTTGCATGTACGGAACACCCTTTTTCCTACCAAAGTCCTTGGGAGGTTTTTTAATGAGGTCTCCGATATTTCTATGTATTAGATCAATAGTTATCAGGAAGGGTGGGAGTGTTGTCAGTATGACATAGGACACGGTGCTAAGACTTCCTGATAGGAAAGGAAGAGCTGCGAGACGATCGGGACAGAGTGAAAGAAGAAGGATATGCCGAAATGAAGGTCATGAGATGGATATAGTAGACCGAGCCGAATGAGTTGAATTGGGGTGAAGGATTGCTTCATGGGATCCGAAGTACTTGTTTATAAAGGTAGTTAACTACCTGGTGTCTGGCAGAGAAGCAGGAGTATGAGAATCGGCGACGGGTGTCACGAATGATATTATCTCTTTGCTTATCAAGAACTTCTATTTCTCTCCCGTTTTACAACAAACAATATATGCTGCTTTCCGAGTCCCTGCTGATGACTGCACTGATTCCGCGAGTTTTCGGGACGTGTGTATACAGGGAGGTGGATAGAGCAGAACACTAGTACATATTCCAACAGCTTCTGCACGTATGCACCTATAATCGGTGATATTTTATCCTTCACATGATTACTTATGGGGGTTAGGGTTGAAATACCACCGGGCGCAGTCCTTACCATAGATCCGAAGTATAAGCTCCTATACCAGCCTGAACACTTGCCCCTACCAGACCGCCCTAGCGGGAAGAAAAAGAAAAGGAAAGAAATAGTGTGCGATGCGGACCTGTTAGTACCAAGCGGGCCTAGAGAACTTCACGGGCAGGGAGTTCCGTGGAGGCAGGAATCGCGGAATTTGAGGTTCGTGGCGATAGGGAATTGTTAGAGAAAATAACGTTGCTATTAGGTAATAGTTGTTGGCTTGAGAGGAATTTTATATCCAGTGCAGTTGAGGAATTTTCCGGGTGACATGGGAGTGCGCAGCATCCGCACTACTGTCAGCATTTTTTGCTCGCCTGAATGTGTTTGCTCTCTCTGCTCTTGGGTATACCGGGGCCTGCGCCGACCGGAGTTAGCTTCAGACATCCTATTGCATTGGGAGATGGTTGGAAATATCTGAAGGTGTTAGTTGGTGTTTGGAGATATCAGCCACCCATTGAGAAAACGCTTTGTGACCACATGTGAGATCCTGGAACCTACTTGTGCCAGTCTGGAACAGATAAAACGTGTGTAGGCTTTGGAAAAGCCAGGCTTGCGAGAGTCATGTTAAGCTTAACTTGGCCGGGCTTGGCCGTAGTATACCTAGAGTATGGGCTATAGGAGGAACGGCCCAACTTCTCAGGTGGCGAGCACTCACCATACAAATAACTATCATCAACCTTGCCCCCTCACTGGACAACTGGGGAGGAATATTGGGGTGTAGAACCTACGGTAGTGCGTACTAGAATGCGGCGGGAAAGGACCCGCCGGATGAGAATCGATTTTGGACCGTTTGGCTCATAACGGCTCATTAGACGGAGGTGGAAGAAGCAATGCCCGCTGACTAAACAAAACACTCGAATCCCGATCCAACAAATTTTCTTGGTCAGCGCCCACAATCATTATCCAATCAACCATTGATATCCGGGAATATCATCTAGGGATAGCTTCGCCCGTTTCCCCCTTCCTAGTCTTCTAAACACCACCGACCTTTCGCTTCACTACCACATTATCTTGCGAGAACTGACTGACGCTTTTACATGGAAAAATAAACCGCCTGAGGTGAAGCTGAGGATCGCATGAGAATACAAGCCCCCTGAGGTTTGGTCCTGGGTATAGCGGGTTGCGATATGGCGTCTATTGCCAACCCAGGACAAAGTGAGGGTAACACCTTATTTCAGCGTACTAGCGCCCGACGGTTCCAGACTGAAAGCGCGGTATATCACCACCCGACCGTCTGCTAGTTGTCATCATCTTACGCTGAACCCCGACCTCGGTCCATGGCAACAATTCACCTCTCCGACCTAGCTATATCTTACACTTTCCCCGTACTATTGCGATATCCCAGGCAAGGGTGCCGGGAATTTTGAAATGTCATGACCGCATGATCCTCGGTCATATTGCGAGTAACCCCCCCCGGCCCGATCCCCCTCCCGCATCCGAGGAAGCTATTTGGGCGAACCGCTAATCCCTCCGCAACGTGGGTATTGCGTGGTAAGGTACGGCAGACAGATCTACCGTATTAACTTGAATAAGAGCAACACATCTCGGGACGTCTGACTTGCCTATTTTGGTAGGGACGGGAGAAAATACCAGCAAAATAAAACCACGCGTTACCAAGAGGGGAAACCTAGACGTCCCGAACGGTGCTGCTCTTATTCAAGTTCATACGGTAAAGTACTCTGGAAGCCTGACTGCTGTCCTAAGAGGGGATGTTTCTCCTTACTTACTTTTTGGTCTGAATTAGTTGGCTCGGTTTCACTCCTCCCTCGCCTGTGTCGTCATCCGACCCTGTCCCGTCCTCACCCCTTTTTTTAGGTTCTTCTTGTGACAATCATTCCTTTCACCTCTTTGTACACTATTACTGCTATTTTTAGCCAGATTTTTAAGTCTACCTGCGGAGCTGCTGTGTGCAATTCTAGCCGTTGAAATGTACTCGGGGGTTGATAAAAGTCGCGTCCACCTCCATTACGAGGTGTGGCATTTGTGCGTGGACTAAGCCAGAATAGGAAAATCGAGTGATAGCATATGAGTATTTTTTGGTGGTGGCAAAAAGTCCTGTCCGGTAACACAGGCACTCGCCCAAGCAACTTGCTGGCCGCGAGCGTTTGTGTTACTGGACGCGAAATACCCTTGTACCCGAGTACAGCCTCCACCGGGGGCATGGTGAAACTGGGCGGATGGCGAACAGGGGTACTTCGTGGGCAAAAGGGGACCGGTCAAGGTTAGGGTTGGGAAATTTTAGCAGTGGTTTATCCCTGTTCGCCACCCGCCCAGTTTCGCCGTGCCCCCGGTGGAGACTGTATTATACCCTGGTATCATACTCGAGGGAGTACACTAAAGCCTACGAAATCCTAGGTGTCCAGCCTTTCCATATAAGGAATGGAGTTAATGCCCTATTCCACCCCAGTCAAGAAATATCTCAAAATAGGAATTCGCAAAATAGATAGCAAAATATCCACACGTGGTTGAGCGCGCAGAAAAACTCACGACACATATTTCTGGATACTTCTTGCCCGGGGTGAACAAACCGTGGAGCCCTATTAGATGATTTGCCGTGGGTTAGCTGGAACCCCGGGATGGCGATGCCCTACTGCTTGCAGCGGATTAGAAAGCTGACTGCCTTACTACAGGAGCAATGGTAGCTCTATGGATGCATTCAGGTGAGGAGAGATGGGTTGCCAATATGGTAAAATATTTGGACGGTGTGTCTCATTAGAAAATGAAGATTTGGAGGACTCTAGGGTATTTCTATTGAAACGGCCACGGCGTCCGGAATCCCTGTTGAATGGGTGGGAAATGCCGGCATTAATATAGAAATAAAGCGAGAATATGATCATGGCAGAGGGAATGGCGGTCGTTCATACGGCTACTCAGTGTGCCGGCCTGCAGCGAGTTTAGTAGACTACCGGATTCCAGCCCCTGCATTCATTCACTAACCTATTCCCCTGCGGAACTCAGATATGACAAGACACTCAATTCGTGATCTCGCTTTATCTCCGCTTTCCGGTGGTGTATAGCAACACTGATTACGTACCTCGGGACATCCTACAGTATGGACTCCATTGTTTGAAAGACCCCTCCGCCTCGCATCCCTGTATTCCAATCCTTGCACTTCCCCATACTTGTACTACCACTTAGTGGGAGAATACATTTCCGGGGGCGCAACTAGAACCATGTAGCCAGTAGTGCCGCGAACGTGTTTGAGCATCCTGACTTTATTAACAAGAGGAAGGAGAGACGTGCCCCCTACTTTCATAGTGCAGAACTAACCGCCAACTTTCCATGTTCATGGTATCTCACCCGGTAGCCCAAAATATCCGAGGCCTAGAAAAGAGAGTTTAGGTGAAGTAAAGAAGAGAATTCAGTTAGGCGCTTTTGGGGGGAGGATATGATCGTTTGAGTGAGCAAGAGTTGTGAAGTGTTTTGTTGACTCAATTGACTACCTTTCCTATCGCCAAAGTAGATGACCGTGACCACTATATTCTACAAAAAATCCAACCCACTAGATATCCACCTAGTGGCCCCATTCCTTCCAATCCATACCATCCCTCATTCTCATTCCAATCTAACCCACAACCAGATATCTATCTGGTGGCTACATTCTTTCCAATCCATACCATTCCTCGCATCTCCTCACATTCATCCAGACTGCTTTTTGCATGTGGTTATCAGGAAGTCCCCAACAACCCCAGCGATATCGCAACACCGAGTTTCCATATAGGAAGCATGATCCCGCAATACATGTCTGAAGTACCCACAAAGAGCCGGCGGTGGTGGTTCTCAACAGGAGTAAAGAGTGTCTCCTGTGTATTCATCTTTTGTCATTAAATGTTTTAAAATGCTTGTATCGCATAATTTCCAAGTTCAAAGATCTAAACTCTCTAAATAAAGTCGCCTTTTCTTGTAAGAGTACAATATCAGTCCTTCAAAGGCGCTGTATCTCATGGACCGGTCCTTCCCATCTGTTAACTTGTCAAACCAAACCTATCCTGGGCAACCTGAGATCGTAGAATAGAATTAGCACGGGTTGTAGCCACTATACCTCGATCAAGTTTTGAGACCTAGTGATCCTCGGAGTAGGGTTTGATATGCGACTTCAGATCACGGAGAAAGCTTTTTGAAGAGATAATCGCAGTAATCCAAACATGACTGAGTATTTTAGAGCCAAGATTAGCACACCGACTCCGTTCAGGCCCGAATGGTTCTGAATTGTGGCAATTGTTGTACGATTTGCCACCCAACCCCTAGGATACTTTCTCTACATCTTAAGGTAGTATTGGAGAATACGGGCCCCGAATCCACGGGATGCTTCAAAATAATGCTACGATGTCTGAAACCCCCACTCTTAGATAGGGGGCAGGACCTACGAGGGGGCTTCGGTATTTGTTAGGAGACTTGAGGGGGGGTGATTGGTAAGTCAATGATCGGTGCCGGGGTTCTACTGAAGCAGCCAAAATAGAACAAGAGGGGTAGGAGGGAAGGAGGGAAGAAAAGAAAGGAGAACAAATTTAAAGAAACTTTCAACACTACACAGCGTGCCTAACATTCACGTATGCCTAGGCGTGTCCATTGCTCTCGCGCGCAATCATCTGTACATACTTAGCCTAAATCTCCGGAGGTTTCCGAGTGACCGGGGATGATTACTCAAATACGGGTAGTTCTTAGGACATGTATACACAGTAACATAGAACCAACAGAACACTGGTGTATGTGTCCGGGGTTTCTGCAGATAAGTGCCTCCGATGGGTGATTTGTTATCTTATGTTTGGTATGCAGGTTAAGGTTGAAAGGCCCTTGGTGCAACTATTATTGTAGGTCCGGAGTCTAAGCTCATATACTCGCCTAAATGGCTGTGCCCAACTGGGTCACGGGCGTAGAGAAAGGAGGCCGTTTGCGGCGCAGAATTACCAGCATGAGGGGTGCTTGTGAGGCATACTCCTGGGGAAGATGTTGGGGGGAAGAGTGCGACAAGCTTGGCGTTCGAAGTGATATTAGAGCTATAGAAGAAACGAGCATGTCAATCAACAATAATCGCTAACTTGAGAGTAACTCACCCACTATACCTTCTAGTAATATATGGAGCGATATTATACTGCGCAGCATCCACCCTACTGGCGGTGCTTTCAAATAGTCGTACTTTTCCTTTTTGTGCTCCCTCTGTGTGCCCCAGGCCTGCGGAGTTTAGCTTTATATGTTGTGTTGTACCCGCGAGTGCCTTCCGATAGTTGCTACCTATTGGCAATATGCTTACTTGCCACATGGAACATGGCAAATCCCACTAGTAGCGGCAGGCTTTCATAAAGTCGGGCCAGCGAAACTCGGGCCGGCCTGACCGCACGGTATACCTGCCATATTCGCTATCACTAGGCAAGCCTAGCGGCTTGCGAGCTCAGACCATACAACTATCTATCGATAACTGAAACGCAACACTCGACTGCTGGAGGCTGAGGCGTGGAAGCTACTGCGGTGCGTACCGGAAGGCCGTAAATAGGCCTGCAAAAATGTTGGGTGGAATCTTTTCTGGGGAAGTTTACCCATATTCTCTTGTCCGTGGCAACTGGAAGAAATCCCAACAACTATAATACGAAAAATAGCAGAAGGCCATTCGTAATGTTTCCTTAGTTAGCATCCACAGCCCTTATCCAACCTACAACCCATATCAGTAGGGTTCCGGGTTGTTATGATACAAGTACCCCATTCATCTCCTGCCATGTAAGTTTAGCTTATATCATCGTAGCCCGGGGATGCCGTTGTGTACCCCCCCCCCCCCTGCCAACTAGCTGTAGATACCTAAAGTCGCAGACCTCTGACTTAACAATGGTACCTATCTGTCGAGAACCGACGGACACCTTTACGTCGAAATAGGAAGCGGCTGAAGTGAACTTAGGATTGCGACAAAATAAGAGCCGCGAAATGTTTGGCCCTGGCTAGTAGGAGTTAGGATACGGCGTTTTATTGCGTTTCTGAGATAAAGCAAGGATAAAAACCTTAACCTAACATACAGCGCCTAACGGTCCTCGTCGCCCACCGGGCCGTCTATCCATTATCAACACCCTGGGCTGACACATAATGCCTCGGTCTATGGTAGGAATGTATCTCGTGGACTTGCCTACGATTTACACCTCAACTGTACCCTTATGATATCCTCATCCTAAGTCCTTCTGCCCGGAAACTTCCAACTGGCGCGACGGCGGTCTCACCCCCGTCATATCGCTACCAACACCATCCCCTTGGTGTTGGCACCTCCGGCAGTAATCTGGCTGGACCACTAATCCCTTGGTAATGGTGGTATTGAGTGGTGAGGAGGGAAAGGCGGACCTAAAGTGCTCTAGAAATCCGGCAGCTGCGGACGGTGAAAGACATAAAGGACCTATTTCTCCTTACCTACTTTTCAGTTTAAATGAGTTCACTTATCTTCATTCCATCCTCAACTGTATTGTCGTCGCTCCCCACTTATCTGATGTCTCGCTCTCGGGATTTATCTCATACTAGCCATCACTTTTCCGTCTACCCGGATACCATATAAGGAAGGATGCTCCCACAGGATATATGTGTCAAGTACCGGGGAAGAACTAGTAGTGCTGATTATCAACCGGAGTAAAGAGTGCATCTTGTTTTTTCCCCTTATACTCTAGAATATTGGGAAATCGACTACCCCCAGGATCCTAAAATCTCCGAGCGCAAGATTAAAAGTCTCCGAAGTGAATGAGCGCATCCTCGGGAGCACAAGATCAGCCCTGATAAGTCCCTTGATCACATCAACCTTATTCCGGAACCCTGAACTTATCAAACTCGACATATCCCCGGCAGCCAGAGTCTATTCCGGGAGATTTTATGGTATGATATCATACTAGCCCACCAACTATCGGACCCTCCTACCTACCACTTCTACTCGTAGTGTCCCCTTCTTTTTTTTTGTACCACTTTTTGGAAAATTGGCCGAGGCTTTTCCGCTTTCCCTCTTCCCCTAGCTATCAGCACCGGTCACTTCTCTCTTCTTGGTTTCCAAGGTTGCGCTATTTTATTAGCACCGCAAATCGGGTTTAGATACATTCTCGGGTAAGGCCTTCTAGCGACCTATCTCCGCCTATCTCGATCTGACAATACAGTGGCTAAACCCTTGGGCAATCTCTTGCACTCAGATATGGACTGCAATGACCAGACGGGCAGGGATTAGAGGTAACAAAGCTGCTTGCTTGTCTAAGAAACCCCAATGCCGGGATTGTTCTTTTATTTCCTATGATGGCAGCAAACTCTGGCCTTCCTAATTTCCCAGGTGTTTAGTCTCCCATGTACATACCCGAGTAACAGAATTTGCACAGGTTGCATTGGTCAAGTCCCGGACTCATTTTTTGAGACTTCCGCGATGCTGATGGGACTCAAAGCAAAGCACTCAACAACGAAGCGGTGAGAGTATAATGGCGATAGGCTCGTGGCTCAACGGGGGGTAGAAAGAGGGGGATATATATCTCCCACAGCTCCGATAACAACTCCAGAAGCCAAAACTATTTCAATAAACCCTAAAGGGGCCCGCGATCCAGACAAATATGATCCTCCACGATCCTCCGTCAATCGAGTACTCGTTGTATATCCCTTAACACTGCAGGAGACCTCAAACCGACTTCTGTATGCCTCGTGGCATAGAGTGTGAAAGAAACCAAACAAACCCCCGATACTGGCACCCTGATACCACATGGTGAGGAGTGTCAAGGCAGAAAAAACCTATACCCTGTGCCCTGTCGGCACAGGTGTGGACACGACAGGCCAGCATACACTATGATATAACCGCATATATCCGAACCGCAAGCCGGATGGACAATCCTATAGATTCTACATTCGGGGGTTAACACGAGACCTCTGATTATGGAATCTTGATATGAAATCTTAACCGTCGCACGCCAAATAGCCCCTAAGTTTTCTAAATTCTTAGCTATCCTAGCCCCTCAGTCCGGCCTAGAAAGCTCTAGAAACGTAATAAGCTTTGTGAATTTACAATAAAACAACCCGCGGGCTACGTTCTCCTTAACTCACGTCTCATTTCACAATACCTCACCCACCGGAGTAACCGAACCTTTTGCCATGGCATCCAAAACTACTAGTGCTAGCTACCAGTAGTCGGACGGGACCTGGGAGAAAAAAAATACTACCTATTAGCAGAGGAGACATCTTCAGCCCCCTCGCCTGAAGTTCGATTATTCAAGAACCGGTAAGGGCGGTATAGAAGCTAGAGAACTTACCCCCTACGGGGGAAGTCCATTCCAAGGAAAATCACCTCCTATGTACTTGCATGTGTTTTCTGCCGTCATGGCTCAGATTTCCACCGCAAACTCCAGACCCCCGCGAGCCTCTGCACGGCGGGAATACCTGCTGATTGAGATATCGACGCCACAGCCACAGCCACAGGCTGCATTGAACAAAAGGCGCCCGGTTATATTAGGGTTTGGGTTAGGACTGCATGCATCTCGCTTACGAGGACCTGTTTTAGCGTCTACTGCAGGAGGTAAATTATGATATTCAGTGCCTCATGCCGGTTGGGTTGGAAATTCCCCCGGATTCACCCATTGCACAAACTCGAGTACCAGTATGCTCGTCAGGAGCGATTCAGCTCACGTTCACAAATATCATGGCATCATTATTAGTGAGGTGAAGGGGTGCTCGTGAATGTGTCACTTTTCGCTATCATATGCCAATTTAAATCCCAGTGGTTTAATCGTGTTCTGGGTAAGGTTGTGTGAATGATTCTCCTTGAAGCGAGGGCACTCTTTTATCGGGAAAAGAAGCGTGTGGTACCGGTAGGCCAAAGCGCCTTCCAAGGATGGTCCAAACTACTCTACCCTTGAATCGGCGTCGTTTGATAGGCTCAAATTTAGATACTGGTAGCTAGGAAGGCCGGCACGGAGTGATTCAAAACCGACGCCAGCTGTACAGTACCGGTAGGATAGGATATCGGAAGATTCTTCGAGATCTTGTTGCTATCATTTCATGTCTCGCACGCCGTAGCGATGGACGTAAATTTAGCAGTCACTGATCACATCCAAAATCGTTGCGCGAAGCGTAGTGAGACGAATTACGTTTCCAGAAACCTGAAGAGGACTGTCTATGGTGTGGGATACACTGTTATTTGTTCTTCCTCACTCCGGGCGGCGGGGAGTGTTTAACCTCCGAAGAGTGGGTTTTAACCTTCCCCCACTCCAAGACGTTATTGCCCACCAAATGCCATATTGCCGACCAGTGAGCTTCCACAATAGTCTTAGCCGACATCACACCCTACAGCTGCCACAACATTACGGAATCAAAAACCCTCTTATCCAAGATCAGCCCCGCGACCGTTCGCTCTACGACACTACATCCCGCTGATCTACATATCCCAGGGCCCCGCCAAACGATTCGGAATTCCCTTGATAGGCGAGAAATGGGCGAGTGTTCCTATTTCGGTTACGTTACCGGCATCTCATTACTTTTATACCTGACCTTCGAACGGGGCCCCACAGTGAGCCTATTGACGATGCACTTCCAGGATCCCCCTGGTTGGCCACCGTGTATCCCAATTTCCCCACCGTCGTAGAATCCTTCGCACCGCCGGAATATGGGGAATACAATTCCTGGCGGCCGCCAAAATCACCTTAGAGGCATTGTGAAAATGTTGCTGCAGCTTGACTCTTGACGTGAAAGGGGAAGTATTCATGCTTCCCCTATACAGCAAAGATCGCACCAGTTTCCATGTTGAAAGTAGGTCGCTCGGCAATCTCCAATATGGGCGGTATGAGATGTGGAACGGTGGTCACACCGGATACGTACCTGAAGCATCTAGAAGTGCTAGCGGTGGTGGTGCGCAACGGGGGCAAGGAGTGTCTCCGGTCTATTCTTTCAACACTGTAAATCTCGCGATATTCCTCATCTCCGGCATTGTGTAATCTTCCAGTTTAGAGACAAAAGTCTCCAAAATGTGGTAGAACCTTCCTGTCGCGGTATAAACTCAGACCTCAATGCACAAGCGGACCCTCTTCCTTCCTATTTCTGGTACCTTTCTCCTGTTTTTTTTACAAGGCCTTTTTTGTCTGGCCATGGATCTGCCACTTCTCGATCTTATCATACGCTGTCAGAATTCACGGTTCATCGTTACAAAATTGCTCTATTTGCTGGCATAGCGTAAAATAATCTTGGGTATTTTATTGTATAAGGCCTCTGGGTGTGGTCTCCCCCTACCCCACCCCCATGGTGGCGGGATCCCCCACCACCCTGTTGTACTGGAGCTGATAGCTTGTCTCGGCGTGATCTCGCAGCCATTTTCTGAGACCTCCATTATTCTATTAGCACGGCAAAACATGCCCTTTAACAACCAATGAAAAACCATCCCTGGAGCTGTATTACCAGGCATTGGGAAAGTGGTAGACCTCAACCATCCTACCATACATAGTGTCCGCATAGACTTTAACCAAGATTGAACGGAGACCTGGAGTGTGCATCCACAGTTCCTCCACGTAAGTACCTGCAATGGGTGATAGCTTATCTTTGGTGCTTGGTTATCAGAGGTGGAGTTGAGAGGCCACCGGGAGCTGATCTTAGTATAGATCGGTAATGTAGAGTTGTGTACTGGCCTAAATATTTGGGCCCGGCCGGGTCATCAGAATAAACAAAAAGAGGTACGGTTTCTATTCAACACTTCCGGGTTTCGTACGGCGGATGCAACTTCCAGTTCACCAGACAACACAGGACTTTTATTGGTATGAACAAAAATGAGAGACAAAAATGGAATCAAAGAATAAGAAGGAGCAAGAGGGCTGTGTACGGTAACGAATGACTTGGACAATATAACTGAAGACGGAGTGGAGGGACAGTGAATGCGATGATATGAGAAATAACAGGAAATTCGACAGCCTTATATCCTTCTCAACAGAAAATCCTCTTCCCTGGCATACTTCCTGCACATGCGAAATCCCTCTCCTACTCTGCCGTACATGATCATTACTCTACTGCCTTTACCGGAGCACTCCCGAGGTATGAGCATCATGGCCCCGGGTATAACTGAACCACCGGCCTCGGGTACTATCCATTACGGAGGGTGCAGTCCGTTACCGATGGTATATCTGACAGCCATCTGTATTGGTGTTTCATTATCAGTAGACCGGTATCTAATACTGTCGCACTAGGTATGCAGGGTTGGTATGAGAGTTGGTCTGACGCTAACGGTGGTGGGACATCCTTAAGACAAAGGCGTGAATCAGAATAGTTGCAGATATGTTTCCCATTCTCTTGGAACTGGAAACCGTGTATGTAGTGAGCAGTCGAGGACGATGACTTTCCAACGGCTTCCAATGCCGAATTGCGAACATGAAGTGTACTGGGTGAACCACGGGGCGGAGAAGATGCAAGGAGGTGAGTTTTTACCGCAGTTTCGAGCCGAAGTGAGATAAATCTTCTTTGAACAGACCAGTGCCTGATTCTTCTCGCTAGATCGTAGGGTATATCACCTACTATTATAGGCCGTCTATCCGCAACCGGCATCCTACGGCGACACCCAACCTTGGTCCATGGCTGCAACCTACCCCTCTAACCTAATTGTGTTTTACAAACCAGTGGTACTCAAATAATATCCTCCACCTAGATCTTACTCTCTGATGATTCTTAACCAGTATGATGGCGGTCTTATCACTAGTCATATTGTTACCAGCACCTTCTCCTTTGCCTTGATTCTTCGTTGTAATCTGGGTAAACTGCTAATTCTTGGGCAATGGAAGCATTCCATAGTGAAATATGGAGAACAGATCTTAAGTACTTTGAAAGTCCAACTTCTATATTTGGCGAAGAACAAGAACTCATTTCTGTATGTTTAATTTTCCATGTAAATCAGCTCGGTGATCTTCACTCGCCACTCACGCGTTTTATCGTCGCTCCTTGGTTTTTTGATTCTTGTCTCATCCTTTTGAGTTTCATCTTATATCACATCAGATATCATGAAGCAACAGGTACCGTTGCAGGGTTGAATAAAGGTTTGATGATTATTGTGGATGTTCTCCTCTCCTGTCTCTACCATACACCGGGACACAAAATCCACAACAATAGTAATAATCCTATGTCGCTAGGATATTGAGCCCTTAGACCCCAGCCACCGAAACCTAATATCTCTCCACATGGGTATCTCTTTCCGCTCTTTGATGAATATTATTTTAAGCCATATTGCCAAGTCAATCCATAGAATTGCTGCATATGATACAAACCTTGCAGAAAAATACGAGCAAGAATATAGAAATGATAATGGTGCAACAACGCTAGGTAGCCGTGAGTGTTGCTTGTATCTATGGTTCGCCTGCTAGTACTGGCGATGGCAGCCGACCAAGTAAGATGTGGAGGGAAGAAGAGGGTTGTTGTAGAATTCAATAGGAGTGGTCAAATGAGTGCCCTTCCCTGTCTTGATACCAGTGTTTGGACAGCCGCTTTACACCCAGGGTGCCATTCCCGAGGTTTGGTTAGTTCTCTATACCTCCATTCTCTAAATTTGGCAGAAGCTTCGGAGAATGCTAGATTCATACACTTGCCTTCATCCCGAAGCCTTATCCCCTTTAAACCACTACAATAAGCGCACAGTACACAATTCTCCTTTATCACTCCTTTTAGTCTCTAGATAATAATATTGATTATGGACTTCGGACATCCCGGATACTGCATTATTTGATGGATCCCCTGCGCGTATCCCTCTTTCGAAAACGATACAGATATCTTCATCCAGGGGTATGCGATTCCGGATGACTATTAGAATAGGGAAACTAGGCAGGTTACGAATATGTTGTGGAGGCTTGACTAGAATGATGAAACCAAGGCAAACCCCGGACCTTCCAGGTTCATACGGGCTCACCCGCAGACCCGGTTCTGTGGGATACCAGAACCGTAAGGATGCTACGACGGAGTACATTTCTGAAGTACAGAGCGGGGGCTTGCAGTGGCTATTCACAGCAGAAGTAAACAGTGTCCGTTGTTGATTCCTCCAATAGAGTAGGGTCTCCTAAGAGGCACTATCTCTGGTGACATGTATTCTAGCGGTTTAGAGCTGGAGGCTCCTCAAACGGATTAGGAAATTTCAGATACTATGATCAACACTCATGAAGCGCTACATGTCTTAACTGGTGTTGGCTGTCCGGGGGCCTCTCAAACTACGCCTACCCTCGGCGGTCAAAGGGACTAGATATTGCGATATTTATGGCACTAGACTTCCACGAGCGAACAGTTCGGCTCTCAATGTCCGGTTCAACTTTCTGTGTTTTGCATTGCTTTTTTTAAAAAAAATTACCGGTGACTTTGCTACTTTTTGATCCTCTTCCGTGTGAAGAACCTGTCTATTTCTCCTTGCTTGCCTTCTCCAGGGACTACAGTGCTTTCCCGCATACCACAAATCATCCCTAGATCTGCTCTCGGGTAACATCGCCAGTGACTGGTCACTCCTATCCCATCCCCCCAGTAGCGAAATACACGGTTATCCTGTGGCTGCCGGATACAGAACTGTTAGGCTGGGCAGCTGGGGATTCGTGGTCTCCAAGTTTCGTACTTGTATTGCAAATCACCGGTACTCCAAGTACTAGTTCTCCCCTATGCATCACATTTAGTGGTCCGGAGATATTTCCGGAGGTGTTGAAAATTTGTAATGCTTAGAAGCAAGTGAATAAGCAAGATGGAAGGTTCTAGGGGATGTTTTTTCTGATGGGAAGAGTCTGGACCGGCATTATGGGACAAGGAATGAGTGCCCAAAAGGTGGCATGGAAGAAAGTGATTGGTTAGGAAAGCGGGGTAGAAGGGAATCTTTGGAATCAGGAAGAATAAAAAAGAAAGGGGTATGTGTATGACAAAGGAAAGCGGTCTGGAAGGAAGAAGATATCTTATGGATGTATATAAAGCTGAGGGTTTACCGGAGAAGTGTATGGTATGAGGCAGCGAAGAACTGAAGTCGTCGAAGGGAAAAATCAGAATCGAGTTCGGCCGGTCAGAAAAACGAAAGCTTCCAGTGCGCAGAAGATACGATATACGATCTCTATTTTCATTAACTTGGAGGATCAATATCTATGCGAAATTCATTCTTCCATTTCCTATGAGAGCAGTAAGCTCACCAGCCTCCCTAACATCGGCTACCCGGCATCCCCTGCCAATATCCGACCAATAGAATTGGCATCGCTTGTCTTGATTAGGTCTCACGGTGATGTTTTAGGATGGTATACATGCTGATGAAACCTTAAGAAATGCACTAAAGAATGGAGCGGGAAAATTCTAATTACAATAGGCGTGAACAGCAGTAGGGCATAGGGGGATGCTAAACTGTGTGCATAGAGATGTAAGCTAGGAATAGACTGGGGAATACCAGTATGTATCTCCAAGCGGCCAACACCTGGAGAAAGCAAAAGAATCTCGCCAAACTCTAAAGGAGCTATCCCAGTTCAGTGCTGCTAGGATAATAAACAAAATTGAATAAAGGAACACATCTTGGTCTTCAGCAATCCAGAACTCTCCAGGTGCCGACTGATCCTCCACCACCTCAAATGAACTAACGTATGCCCGGTGGCAGAGGGTGCATAAGAAGCAGCTAAAATCACACACACCCGGTGCCCCATGACTGCTACAAACAACCCGAAAAAAAACTAGACCTTATGCCCTATAAGGACTCACCGCGAATCACCAAAGTCGGGTGCCCCTTAACCACTGTATGTATTGAAAATCACCCGTGATCATTCGATCTCCCTGCCTCGCGGTCAAAGGATAAATATCCTTTCTCATCTAGTTCTATTTGTCACTCCTTTGTCCGTCTATCTTTCTCTATTTCTCATTGATTTCTCATCAGTTATGGGAATGGCTGGACCTTGCATAAACACTCTATATAGCTAGGACCATGCGATATAAGAAAAGGTTGCATACAGCAAGGGAGCAGAAATGCTGGTATCGGGTATGAGCAAAGGTACCGGAACTCCGGAGTTGGCTGGAAGCCACCAGAGGGATTCCCGGGGGATCGAAGGGTGTTTGGAATTTCCGTTGTTTTCTTTCTTACAGAGGCTGTAACACTGTATCTGGAGGGTAGATGGTTTGTCTATATAAAGTCTTTCCTTATTCCGTAGATACAAGGGATAAGCAACAGAGATACAGTGTACTCGTATCTAAAACTATCAATTCTATATCTTCATTTCTTCCACTCCTGCTTCCAGTCTTCACAACCACCATCACTTTTACAATAGTACGCAATCCAACGGATAGCAGGGGCAGGGGTTAGCAGGGGATTTCAGATGGCAAAAAAACCCGGTATCAATCCTAAATGGGGCACGCCGAATGCCACCTGAGCTTTACCTATCGTAGCCCCAGCGCCCACGGCCCCTCGGTTCCCCCTCGGTTAGGATTTGAAGAGCTCGGGGGTGTAGCGATTCTTCTACCACTGGCAAACAAAACAACTCCGCAACTACGTCCCCCACACTCCAGGCCTTGTTGTACCATGCTCCGTCCATCTGTGCGATGTACAGTACCGCAAAATTGAATCCCATGCTGTGGTGTTCAATGCTCCGTCTCTTAGACAGTGGAAGAGGACAAGAGAGAAAACCAGTCCCTGAAGACTGTCCCCTTCATCCTCACTTTAATTCAAGCGTAAAGGAAAAAGTGTGCTACCCGGAACTGCCCGAACAGAGCGGGTATCCGCAACCTCCATGCAGGACGTTTTTTCATTATTCTTGTAAACGCGCTATAGAAGCTGGAGAACCTACTGTACAAGCCATGGGGAACTTGATTCCAGAAAAAATCGTATCCCACTTGTTCCTCCGTATGTGTTCTCTACCGCTGTGTCGTAGATTTTTGGCACAAACATAATGTGTTGGCTATCTATATACCGGTATTTCTGCCTGGGGTGAGGACTAGTAATTGAAGTTCCCTTCGGAACACCAGGGAGAGAGGGTGTGGAGTAATCTCAGTAGTGGATTACTGGTTGAGCCTCATTTCCATCTCGCTTACGGTGCAAATCGGTTAAAAGATTCCGCTCACAATGACACAAATCCGAACTCAGATGACTCCACGTAGTCAGAATCTTACAAATAGCAAACAGCTGCAAGATAGCTCAGATTCTAGTCCTAGGTACTAGCGGTTTTATTTTTGGGGGGGAGGTGAAACTTGAGAGAGCCCGTGGAATGCACTGTACACCTGGCGATTTTGGGTGGGCGTGGAACAAGTTCCAAGATATCCGCAGGATGGGATACTAGGTAAAAATGCTGTGTACTCGTACTGTACGGTAGGATACTTGATTTCCTAAGGGTGGCTTGCTACGTAATTACCGTATGGAACTCTGATCGGGTGGAATAAGCAACAGTGGTTTGATGCGGTAGCCACCGACCCTATTTCAGCTTTTAAGCGACCCGCACCGTACCATTCTTGGCGTCACCCGCGGGAGGCATTCAGCGCCTCTCTTGCCATTCGGTCCGGAAATTCCCCCCAGATTCGCATCAGCTCGCAGATGCAAGCCCGGCCATGTTCACAAACTTCGTGGGCTTGCTGTTGGCAGGGCGAAGGAGCGTTGGTAGAGTGCCCATACTGTGTCGCATCTCGCTATTTTATGCGTCGATTCCGGTCAATGTGGCTTGGTCGACTTTTTAGAAAGATCGTGTGGGTGGTTCAGCTTAAAGGATGGCGCTCTCCCGTGAAGAAAAGAAGAAGGCCTCATAACTCCGCTCACGTATCGCCAAGATCGGGTAGGTTCAAGGGGACTCGTATATTCCAGGAAAAATCGGCGTCTGGGGTGTCACAAAATGCAGAGCAACTGTCGTGCCGGTATGCATGAAAATTTTTGCGGTCTCGAGGCCGCATAAACCAATCACTGGTAACCGCCCAAATTGTGACCTCGAATTAAACCAATCACCTTTCCCAAACTTGAAGGGACTCAGCTATGGTGTGGAACACCTTGCTGTTTGCATTTCTCCAGCTTTTCCACACCCCAGGCGGGGGAAGACTTATTTCTGAAGCGCGAATTTCAACCTTCCCCACCGCCCCAAGACCTTTTTTCCCGCACACTGCGAGATTGCGACCCGCTCAGCCTCCATCATCGCCCTGAGTGGGATTACACTTCATACCTGCGCCAAAATCAAGAACCACGAACCCCCATATCCAAAATTGGGTTCGTGACTATTCGTTTTGCTATGGCAGATGGTCATTGACTTCCTCCAGGGCCCCGCGAAACCATTGTGAACGACCTCGATCGGCAACTTTTCAGTGACCACAGCGACATCTTATTACTTCCATATCCGACCTTCGGAAACGGCGGCAAACCGAGCCAAAAAAAAACACGATGGAGGGGTAGGTTCACCCCCCCCTTAATGCTTTCGTGATCTCAAAAGGAATTGGAGTGCTGATATATGAATATTCCTAGAAGATCCCGGGTTAATATCAGCGGGAAATTCAGCGGGAATTCAGGGGATAACAATGTCTCTGCTAGTTATAATACCGACATAAATTTGCGTTACCTGAACAATGCGGCCAATCTCGGAACAATATATCAAGGATGTGTGATTAGTGCTGGGGACCGTGGTATTTTCAGCTTTCCCGAGACCCTTCCGGCAAACCACTAACCTACTGCCATGACCAGAAGAAGCATCCAGGCCTTATAGAATAATTCCCTATAGCAGGAACACCAAGTTCACTGGCCGTAAAAGTATCCTGGACTCGGTAAAAAGCCTCTCCAAGCGTAATGGCCACAATCGGATTGCACTTCTTGGATTGGGCGGCTCTGGGTATGCTTCCATTAATTCGGTATCTGAAGAGCCCTCTAACTTTGCTCAGCAAAACCCAGATCGCGATCGAATATGTTCATCAGTATGCGAGTGAGGACAATTGTGATATTTTCTGGGTGCAAGGAAGTGGAGTGTTAAAATTTAAGGAGGGCTTCAAGGCTATTGCCCGACATGTCCGAATTCCTGTAGCCAGCGCCGAGACGGAAGAGGGATTCCTATTGAGTGTCAGGAGATGGTTTGAGGGTGCAGATAGTGGCGATTGGATTCTAGTTATCGACAATGCTGATAACGAGGAGGACTTTGTTGGGAACAACAGCCACATCGCTAAGTTTGTGCCTCAAGGCCCCCGAGGTACTCTTATATTCACCACCAGATCTCGTCAGGTCGCATCCCGCCAGGATTGCGAAAGGATCGAGGTGGGAAAAATGGAGGAAGATGAAGCGCGAGACTTGTTTTCGAGACACTATGGTAGCGGGGGAAATTTGAGGGATGGTGAAGAAGAGGTTGTTTCCATGATCTTAGGTTCGGTGGGCCAATTGCCGCTAGCTGTGGTAGGATCCGCAGCTTTCATGGATGAGACCGAAACCCCACCCCGCGACTACTGGACCATTTTCCGGGATAGCGATAAGGGAAGAACGAAGCTACTTTCACAGAATTTCAGCGATATCCGCCGCGATGTGGACATGACAGAAAGTATTTTGAGCACCTACTTCATCACCTTTGACCGAATTACAGAACAGATGCCGACCGCCGGTGGCCTCCTACGGCTGATCGCGTTCTTTGATCGTCAAAATATACCCGAGCAGCTCCTGCGAGAATCAGGCATTGAAGGGGTAGATGATCCGGTTGGATTCCGTCTGGCTGTTGGAAAACTATCCGGCTTCTCATTAGTGACTACTACCAAGCGTGAAGACAAAACATTTTATGAGCTCCATCGTTTAGTCCAGCTATCGATACAGGCCTATTTATCGCCGGGAGAGTGGAATAAATGGCGTACCACCGCATTGCGAGTCATCTCCCGGATCTTCCCGAAATATGAGCACGAGCTGCGGAATATCTGCGATGCATATATTCCACACGCACTTGCGGTAACTGATGGTTCAACGGATATTATTGCGGAAGACCTTTGCTTCCGTATGGCAGAGTGGTTTCTACATTTGGGTTCCTACGACCGCGCAGAAGTACAAATCCGTCGATGTATCCGGTTACGCGAGGAGAATAAAGAGCAAGGCTGCGATGAGAGTCATGGGAGACTTATGTTATTGGGACGGGTGAGCGCATGTCAAGGAAAGGCTTGGGAGGCAAAGAAGATACTGCAGAGTGTACTGGAGGAGCTTCTCATGGGGTCATTGGGGCCAAACGACCCGGAGGCAGTGGCATGCCTATCCTATCTGGGAAGTGTGATGAGTGATCTCGGAAAGTACAGCGAATCAGAGATGATGAATCGGCGTGCATTGGAGCAGCGTGAGAAGGTTCTTGGACCTGACCACCAAGACACCCTAACAAGTGCCATCAACCTAGCTCTGGCGCTGCAATACCAAGGGAAGTTCAAAGAATCAGAGGCGATTAATCGGCGGGCACTGGAGTGGCACGAAAAGACACTTGGACGACACCACCCCAACACTTTAACAAGTTTCAATAGCCTGGCCGCAGTGCTGGAACTGCAAGGAAAGTACGCTGAATCCGAGATGCTGCATCGACGCGCATTGGAGTTGCGTGACGAGGTTCTCGGACCTGACCACCCCGATACCCTGACAAGTGCCAACAACCTGGCTCTGGTGCTGCAACGCCAAATAAAGTTCAATGAGTCAGAGATCATGAATCGCCGTGCCCTGGAAGGGCGGGAGAGAATTCTTGGTCCCACCCATCCAGACACTCTATCAAGCGTCAGCCATCTGGCCATGGTGCTACATTATCAAGAAAAGTACAGTGAATCAGAGACTATGAATCGACGTGCACTGGGGGGTCGCGAAAAGATTCTTGGGGCAGAACACCCAGACACTTTGATAAGTGTAGGAAACCTGGCTCGAACACTGCACAGACAAGAAAAGTATGATGAATCAGAGAGGATGGATAGACGTGCACTTGAGGGACGCGAGAAGGTTCTTGGACCAGACCACCCGCACACCTTAACCAGTCTCAACAATCTGGCTATGACCCTGCAAAACCAGGGAAAGTCCGATGAAACCGAGGCTATGCATCGGCGTGCACTTGAGGGACGCGAGAA
>LN890947.1:334994-350510 GCA_900010015.1 Tuber aestivum | reverse complement strand
ACACCTTAACCAGCCTCAACAATCTGGCTCTAACACTGCACAGACAAGAAAAGTATGATGAATCAGAGAGGATGGATAGACGTGCACTTGAGGGACGCGAGAAGGTTCTTGGACCAGACCACCCGCACACCTTAACCAGTCTCAACAATCTGGCTATGACCCTGCAAAACCAGGGAAAGTCCGATGAAACCGAGGCTATGCATCGGCGTGCACTTGAGGGACGCGAGAAGGTTCTTGGACCAGACCACCCGCACACCTTAACAAGCCTCAACAATCTGGCTATTACCCTGCAAAACCAAGGAAAGTACGATGAATCCGAGGCTATGCTTCGGCGTGCACTTGAGGGACGCGAGAGGATCCTTGGACCAGACCACCCACGCACCCTAACATTCCTCAACAACCTGGCTGTAGTGCTGCGAAACCAAGGAAAGTACGATGAATCATGGGCTATGAGCCGGCGTTCACGGTGGAGACTCTTGGGAAACCCGGGCCGGGCATAGCTGCACTTTCTAGAACGTGATGCGCTTTGCCTTCCTAACATTGCCTCCCTTGGCAAGGGCAATAGGCTGGTAAGGTGGTTCCTCCTCATGTCGCATGTGGTCTCATTCCACTAGGGGTGACATGAGTCGGCCAACAATTTCTACTCATCTTGGAGGCTGTGGGGACCTGACGCCAAAAATGGCGCAATGTGTAAGTAACAAGAGTAATTCGTGGGCGGTAGCGGTGGAATTTTCAACCCCTTGTTCATTACAACCAAGAGATAATTGTGTATGTAGAAAGTATCCGACAATTTTGCTGACCTTTCACCTTTTATTTTCCATTATTTCCGGTTTCTTTTTTTTAGCCGTCTATTTGCCTATTTTTCATAGCGAATCTTATCTTGTATCCTCCCACCCCATAACATCCCGGCAGCCCTCTTCACCCGGCGGAATCATAATTAGTCATCTACCTGTCCATACCGCCATCCCCCATCCGTGTGGGCGCGAACCCGCGGTCAGTGTCACTTGGTACCCTATGCCATACCTGCCGGTGGCCGTCCCGGCTGCTTTCCCAACCAGCACTATGCGGCCTTACATCCTAAGCTACTAAAACAACTAGTAGTAAATTTGTGGTCTCGTCCATGGTTCAGCCGCAGGAATTGTCAGTCACAATCTGCCCAGTTCCCTGTCTCAGTGCCGATAATGTGCTTGGCCGTGAACACTCAAAAGTAGTCAGGACCTTAACACCAACTTCTGTTGAACAACAGGAGATGTGATCGCAGTGGAAAGGCTGACCCTGGCGGGAAACGATGACGGGACCTTTTGGTGGACGGAGGAGATGAGAGCGGCGATGTATTGGTCACTGTGTTCTAGCTAAGAGAAAACATGCCGATACAATTTCTCTTCGAAGCCCTAGTTCCATAATCCATATCCTATTCAACCACTTCAAACATATGCCCTAACCATATACATTATCATCTGTGGCAGACCACATCAGTCTAACAACCACCTTGCTCAAGACCAAACTTATGCTCATGTCACTTTAGCTAGTTAGTCACAATAGACTTCTATGAGCATCCACTATTTACAACAACTTCGGCCTCCGGAGTGGCTGCCGATGATTTCCTGATTCCAAAGACTTCAAGACATGTATCTATACTGGCATGCACGTGCACCGAATAGAATACTAGAGTCTGTGCCAACAGATTCTGCATGTAAACACCCACAGTGAGTGACATGTTATCTTTCGCATAATTTCTTACTAGGGTTAGGGTTGATATACCCCCGGGCGCAGCCTCTACTGTTGATCCCCAGTGCAAGTTCATATACTCGCCTAAGCAGTTGTACCTGCCAGATCGCCATGATGAAGAGGGAAGAAATAAAAAAAAATAGCCTGTGATGTGGGCCTGTCAGCGCAAAACGTGCCCGGAGAACTGCACGGCTGAGGAGTAGAGTGGAGGCAGAGTTCGCGGAATTTGAGGTTCGTGGCGGTACCGAGGTGGTAAAGAAAATAACTTGGTTATTAGTTGCTGAGTGTTCGTTCGAGAGTAGTTTATCTCCTACGCAGTTGAGGAATATCCTGGGTGATATGGGATTGCGCAGCATCCGCACCACTCTGAGCGCTTTGTGCTCGCCAGAATCGTTTCCGCCTCTACTCTTTGGGTATCCCTGGCTTACACCAACCGAAGTTACCTCTGGGCAGTGTATTGCCTTGGCGGGTGTTTGGAAATATCTGAAGATGTCAGTGTGGATGTTTGAAGATATCTACCACCGATTGGCAAAGCACTTACTGAGCACACGGCCCATCCTATACCCTACCGGACTAATAAAGCGTGTATAGGCTTTAGAAAAGCCAGGTCTGCGAGGCCCAAGTTAATCCCACCTTGTCCGGGTTTGGCCACAGGGTATGCCTGGCAGATGGGTTATATCTAGGCGGGACGCCCTAACTTGGCTGGTGGCCAACACTGACTGTACAAAGAACGATTACTAACCTCGCCCCAGCACTTGACAGCCGGGGAAAGCAGGCTATGTATAGAACCTACAGTGATGCGTAGTATAATGCAGTTGGAAAGGACTTGTTGGACGGGAATCGTTTTTGGGCCGTTCAACCTCATAATGAATCTTCAGCCGGGTTGGAAGAAACAAAAACCGATGACTAAGCAAAACAGTCGGATGGCCATCCAGAACCTTTTCTTCCCCAGCATCCACAATTATTCTTCAACCAACCATCGACATCCGGGCAAATTACCTAGAGATAGCATCGCCCGTTTTTCCCTTCCCAGAGGCCGTCTACCGAGAACCACCGACCTTTCACTTCACCACCGCATTATCTTACGAGAACCGGCTGACACATTTGCGTCGAAAAATGAAGCGGCTCAGGTGAACCTATCGATCTCATGAGAATATGACTTGCGAAAGGTTTCGGCCGAGCTACAAGGTGTTAGAATATGGTGTTTTACTGCCATCTCTAGATAAAACAAAGTTTAAAATCTTATTTGAGGGCATGATACCGGCGTCTGACGATTCCCGGCAGATAGCGGGGTACATCACCACCGGGCCGTCTGCGAGTTGCCAACATCCTCCGCTGACATCCGACCTCGGTCCACGGCAGTAACACACCTCGGCCGCGCTCTGCGAAAGTCCTTCTACCACGAAATTTTTAAATGGCTTGACGACGGTCTAATCCTCGGTCACACCCTAGTGTGAGTAACACCTTCCCCTTCGGCTTGCTCCTCCTTCACATCCGGGGATGTAATTCGGGCGAACCGCTAATCCGGGGCAACGGGAGTATTGCGTAGTAAGGTACGGAAGACGGATCTAAGGCCCTCGGAAGTCTAACAGCTATGCTAAGAAAGGAGATATTTCTCGTTACTTCATTTTAGTCTTGATCAGTTTGCTTGGCTTGATTCCTACCTTGACGGTGTCATAGTCGCTCCAGGCTTTGTTTGGTTCTCACCTCTTTTTTTAGGTTCTTCTCGTGCCAGACACCCCTTTCCCTCCTTCGCACAATATCCCCACCATCACTAGCCAGATCCCTAAGCCTACCTACCGGGCTTCTGTGCTCAAATCCAGCAGTGAAAAAGCGCTCCGGGGAGTGCACTGAAATCTGTGAAACTCCTAAGTATCTAGTGTTTCCGTATAAGGAATAGAGTTAACGTTTTCCTCCGTCACAGGCAAGGGATATCCGAAAACAGGGATCCCCAAAACACGCGGCAGAATATTCGCACTTATGTGATAGCATGGGCAAACTCACTACTCGTATTTTCGGAAACTTCTTGCCTGGGACGAGCAGACCCGGGAACCCTATTAAAGGGTTTGCCGTGGTTTCTCTAGAACCCCGTGATGGCGATGCCTTACTTCTTGCAATGGATTTGAAAATTAGCTGCCATACCAGAGGAGCAATGCCAACTCCGTGGGTGCAGTCAAGTGAGCAGGGGCGGGTTGCTAAAGAGCTGAAATATTTGGGCGGTTTGTCTTACGAGTGTCTCATTATAAAATGAAGATTTAGAGGGCCTTAGAAGATTTCAACAGAAGGAGCGGTGGAGCATGGAATCACTGCTGAGTGAGTGGCAAATGCCAGCTGGAATATAGAAATGGTGCGATAATATTATCACGGTAGGGGGAATAGCTGTTGTTCGTATATTTACTTTGTGCGCCGGCCTCCGCGAGTTTTGTAGACTACCGGCTTCCCGCACCTACTTTCGTTCACTTGCTATTCCCCTGCGGAACTGACCTGTAAAAAGGTACACAATTCGTGGTCTCGTCCCACCTCCCCTCTCAGGCACAGTATGGCTACACTGAATACGAGCTTTGGGACATCCCCTGCACTCCATGTTTTGAGAGACCTCACTGCCCCGAATCGCTACCTTCTAGCCGTTGCACTTCCCTCCAGACTACCCCGGAGTTGGAGAATATGTTTCTAGGCGCAACCGGAATAATGTAGCCAGTAGTGTTACGAATATGTTGTAGCATCCCGGCTTTATTGATAACAGGAAGGGGGGCATGCCTCCTACTTGTACATTACAGAATGGACCACCAACTTTTTATGTTCATGACCTCTCACTCGGTAGCCCAAATATTCGAGTATCCGATGAGGAAGGATGCTCCCTCGAAATACATCTCCGAAGCACCCATAAAGCACTAGCTGTAGTGATTCTCAGAAGGAGTAAGGAGCGTCCCCTGTCTCTTCGTCTTGTGCCGTTAACTTTCGTGAAATCAGCTTCTCCATGTCTCACATTAACTCCAAGTTCCACGATAGAAGCTGACTATATGAAGTAACCTTTTCCTGACAGTGTAAAATATCAGTCCATAAAACGCGTTCTATCCCATAGACCAGTCTTCGCGATCCCTTAACTTGTCAAACCAAGCCTATCCTGGGCAGCCCAAGATTGTAGAATAGAATCAGCACGGTTTGCCGACACGACAACTCGATCGAGTTTGCCACGTCACGATGCTAGGAGAAGGGTTTGATATGCCTCTCCAGATCATACAGAACGCTATTTTAAGGCGTGATTGTGGTACTCTAAACTAAAGCTGAGTATTCTGGAGCCAACACTATTATACCCCCTAAATTCATTCCCAAATAGTTCTGAATTGTGGGAACTGTTTTATGATTGGCCACCCAACTCCCCGGATACGTTTTCTACACCTCAGGCCGTATTGAACAGTACCTATCGCTAATCCACCACGATGCTTCAACCTAACGCTATGGCATCCAAAACTCGGACTCTTGGATAGGGGGGCAGCACTTGTGTGAAAACTATGGCGTTTGTTGAAAATCTTCAGGACATGACTCCAGGTCCTTTATCAAGGCCGAGGTTCACCGGAAGGAGACAAAAGAGCAGAATTAAACAGAAGAAAAGGATAGGAATGAAAGAACAAAAAAACACTTTAAAGAAACCTTCGACACAACACAGCGTGCTTGTCCAGGCGTCCGTGTGCGCCTAGACAAGTGCATGACTACAGGGCGTAATCATCCGCACATATTCAAGACAGCTCTCAGCAGCTTTACGAGTGACCGGGCATGTTTACGCAAACACGGGTAGTTCTCAGGAGATGTATACACACCTAGAATAAATAGAACACCGGTGGATTTGTCCAAAGTCTCTGCAGATAAGTGCCTCCAATGGGTGACATGTTATCTTCGCTATGTTTTGTTATGTGGGTTAGGGTTGAAAGAACCCCGATGCAAACCGTGGTGTAGATCCTGAGTCTAAGCTTTTATACTTGCCTAAATAGTTGTGCCCGACTGGATCGCAGGCGTAAAGAAGAGAGGGAGTTTGCGGCACGGAATTATTGGCATGAAGCGGGCTTGTAAAACATTTGGTGGAGGAGATGTGAGGGGAAAAGTGCGGAAACCTTGGGGTTCAGGGTGATACTAGAGTAATAGAAGAATAGAGCATAGTAATCAACAATGATTGCTAACTTGAGAGTAGTTCTCAAACTATACCTTTTTAGAAATATATCGAATGATATGAACCCGCACAGCGTCCACCCTACTCTCGGCGCTTTGAAATAGTCGCAATCTCCATTTTTGTGCTCCCCCTGTATCTCTGGGCCTGCGCCAGCCGAACTTAGCTTCAGGTATTGTAGGCACCGGGAGATACTTGCAAATACCCAGGGATGTCTGAAGGTGTTTGAGGGCACCCGCGCCCATCTTCCGATATCTACCTATTGAGAAAACCTTTACTGGCCCCATGGTACATGGAAAGTCCTACCGGCACCGGCAGGCATTTAGAAAGCTGTGCCAGCGAAACCCAGGTCAGCCTCACGTTAGTCTATCCTAACCGCACGGTATACCCGCCGTATGAGCTATCACCGGACATGAATGGCGGCTTGCAAACTCAGACCATGGAACTAGCTACCGGCAACTTCAATCCAACACCGGACGGGTTCAGGGCATACTAACTCGTAGAAGATGACGGTGGTGCCTACCGGAAGGCAGCAAGTAGGGACCCGCCAGACGCAACCTCTCCTGGGGTAATTTAACGCATATCCTCCCATCGCCGGGAGTCAATAGGAACTCCAGCGGCGAAGAAAAATAGAAAGCCATCTGGCACGCCTCCCGAGTCTGCATCCACAACCCTTATCCAGCCCACACTACCGGTGTAGAGGGAATATAGGTTTGATTGCTTATGGTCAGTTTAATAGGGGTTTTCACCGTATCAAATTTTTTTGTTTGGTGATGTCTTGGTAGGCCGGATTCTCTGTATATCGTCTAGCTCCTTCCTCTCTTAGTTAGACATGAGCGACACCCACCCACAACACCATTAGAGACCGTTTTCCAGCTAGACTATCTATTTTAGGTCCCGCCTCATCACTTTCACCTCAACACTATCGGTCATATTTCACCAAGGTCCATCACCTATATTGTCAGTCATCTTATCCTACGGTTTACAAGGTGGTTACTAAAGTAATCTAAGGAACCTAAACTCCATAAGCGTAGCCTAGCCGAAACCACTATCCAATCCTGGAAGTCAACCGAGAAACTTCCACACGGGGTAGTAGGGGGCCGGGTTGCCATGATACTCGTACGAGTGCGGCCGATAAATATATTCGTCACGTGCCTTATCTAAGGACAAATCGCAGCCAAAAGGTGCACCGAAACTTTCTTATCGGACTCACGTGACGAATATGTCTATCGGCCGCACTCGTAGTCCATTCATCTCCGGCCGAATGTTAACTCATAGTAACCCGACGATGGCGTCGTGCCCTCCTCCCCTACCGCGGAGTCGCGGCTACTAAACACCGCCAACCTCAGAATTAACGATGGGATTATCCGTCGGGAACCGGCAGATGCCTCCCACATCGGAATATAAGAAATGCCTAAAGTGAAACTTACAATTGCGCCAAAATCGGAGCCGCGAAAGGCTTGGCCCCGGCCAGCTGGGGTTAGGATATGGTGATTAATTGTGCTTCCGAGACAGTGCAAGGATAAAAATCTTGTTCAAGCGCACAACGCCTGACGGTTCTCATCTCCTGCTGGGCTGTCCATCCATTGTCATCACCCTGTACTGACGCAACCTTGGTCTATGCCAGGATTGTACCCCGCGGGCTTAGCTGCGCTTTACACCTCAACCGTACCCTTATACTATAATATCCTCGGCCTAAGTCCTTCTGTCGGGAAACTTTTAACTAGAGTGACGGCAGTCTTATCCTTGCCCATGTAACTACTAACACCTTCCCCTTTGGGTTGATCCTCCACACCTGTGGCAGCAATTTGGGCGAACCGCTAATCGCACGGTACTGGGAGTATTGCGTGGCGAGGTAGGAAAGGCTGACCTAAAGTGCTCCGGAAGTCCGGCCGCTATACCCGGCGAAGGACAAAAAGGAACTATTTCCTCCCACCTACTTTCCAGCTTAAATGAGTTCGCTTATATTCATTCTCTCCTCACCTATATTGGTCACTCCTGACCTTTTCTATTTCTCGCTTTTTAGATTTTTCTCATACCACACCAGACACCTCTTTCCCATCCCTTCTACGATATTGTTTTTAGCCAGATACTTAAGTCTACCTACGGAATTGCTGTACATAAACCTGGCTATTAAGAGGCGCTCCGGGGTGCGCTGGGGCACCCGGGTATCCGGAACGTCCGCACCGGGGATCAAGGAAGTATCCTATGAGCTCTATTAGCGGGTTTGCCAACGATTTTCTAGAAGCTAGCGGCGTTACCAGAGGAGCAATCCTATCTCCGGGGATCTAGTTAGATAAAGAGGAACGGGTTGTCAATGAGCAAAAAATATTTAGGCGCTTTGTCCAATGACAGAATGAAGATTCGGAGGGCCTTAGGATACTTGGATCGAAGGAGCAATGGCGTATGGAATCCCGGTTGAGCGAGTGGCAAATGCCAGCCCGAATATAGAAATGTAGCGAGAATATGATCGTGATAGGAGGAATAGCCGCACGTATATTTGCTTTGAGCGGCCGTTTCTCGCGAGTCCAGCAGACTACCGGGTTACCGCTCCTGCTTGCATTCACTAATCTATTCCCCTGCTCAACTGAGATGTGACAAGACAATTCGTGAGCTCACTTTATTCCCCCTCTCAGGTACTGTATAACTACCCTGGTTACGTACTTCGGGACATCCCATGCACTACATGATTTTGTATACCCCGCCGCCTCGCCTCCCTATCTGCTAACTGTTGCACTTCCCTCCGTACTCCCACGAAGTAGGAGAATACGTTTCCGGGCGCAACTAGAACCATGCAGCCAATAAGGTTAGTGATATGTCGTAACATCCTACCTTCATTGATAAGAGGGAGGTCGGGCATGCCTTTTATTTGCACAGTACAGAAACAGCCCCCAATTTTCTATGTTCATGCTTGCTCACTCTGTAAATCATAATATTCGAGATGTGATATCGCCCATGAGGAAGGATGGCCCGACAGAATACTTGTGTGAGGCGTCGGGAAAGCACCCATAGTGCTGATTATCAACAGGAATAAAGAGTGTCTCTTGTGTGTTCCTCTTATACCCCAAAATATTGTGAAGTCCACTGCCTCCTAAATCATAATATCCCCGGGCACAAAGATACAAGGGCCCTAAGTGAATCAGTGCCCTCCTGGGAGAGCACAAGTTCAGCCCTAATGAAGTGTTTGATCACATCGACGGTATTCCCGAACGCTTAATTTGTCAAACTACAGGTATTCTCGGCCGCCGGGGGGAGTCCGTTTTGGGGGATTTTATGGAGATAGCCTGCCCATGAGCAGACCCTCCCGCTCGCAACATCTTGTGCCCTTAATTTTTGTTCGCATCACTTCTTAAAAATATTTGCCGTGGCTTTGCTGCTTTCGATCATTTTCTACGCTATCAGCGTTTGTCATTTCTCTGGAGTTGATTTTCAAAGATTGCGCTGCTTTCTTGGACACTTTAAACCAATCTTAGGTCCATTCCCGGGTAAAATCTCCGGGCGACAGATCTCCCCCATCCGAACCCCCCGGTTCAGTAACGTAATCCCCCGCCACACTATTGCTCGGGTATGGACCTGGGTGACCGGGAATCCGGGGATTAAAATCAAAGGCTCTTGCTTATCTGAGGAATCTCCATGCCGAGTTTTCTCTTTTTCTTCCTATGATTGCAGTAAGCTCAGACATCCCTAATTTCCCACTTGCCCAAATTCCCATGTCCATACCCGCGTAATAGAATTAGCACAAATTTTCTCGATCAGAACTCGCAATCATTTTTTGAAACCCTCGTAGTGTTGTTGAAGCCTAAAGAAAAGCACTCGAGGACGAAGCGCTGAACCTGGAGATATACCGGTATATCCCCCCAAAACAGCCAACAACCCCGGAAATCAAAAGAAACTCCACCAGCTCTCAAGAAACACGACATCCCGAAAAGGTCATGATCCTCCGAGATCCTCCAACAACCTAGAGCTCTCTGGATATCCCCGGATCTTGCATGGCACCTCAAACCAACTATCGTATGATTAGCGGTAGGGGTGTAAAAGAGATGACGCAGATTCCCCGTACCCGATACCCCATGCTTACTCTCCGCAGACCACAAACAACATAGCCTGTAACAGCATATCTCCTAACTGCATGTGTCTTAACCGAATATCATATATCCTATGTAACCGCATATAGGTACCCGATAGACAAACCAACAGGTGCTACGAGCAAGCTTTAACATGCGATCTCAGATCACAGAAAATGTGAGATGAAATCTTAATAGGGGGGGGGGGGCCAACAGCCCCTACTTGGTAAGTTTTTCTAAAATCTGCGCTAACATGTCCCCTCAGTCCAGATTCACAGGTCTCGCCAATAAAGCAACTCGTGTGCTGCCGGCCATCTAGTCTACCGGGAGGTGGCTCCCAAGCGATGTTCTCCACACCCCGGACCCTGACGTTGAAATAAGCGGGGAGCGAAAAGTGCCGCACAGCACCCTGGGAGGCAACTACATGTACTGTACAAACACAACCCCACAGTACGGGGCCCAACCACACCAGAAAACGAGTTACGGGAGCTGTCGAACGTAGAATCTAAGTTACTGGGGAAGCCGGCTTTTTTGAAAAATCATCTCCACTCAGATTTGTTTTCCGCTACTATTTCCCTGATTTATTTCCGGAAACCTGAGGTTGTATAAATTCCCACATGGCAGGAAGACTTCTGATTGAGGTATGGAATACCGGTACATCGGCGCCTCGGAATGCATTGAGGAAGAGGCGATGAGTGATGGTACCGTACTGGTGCCAACATTGTGGCCTGAGCGCCACAGCCCCCTCAAGATTGCAGGCTCACCTTTAGGGGTACTCTGGGCAACGAGTGAGTGACAGGTCAATATTAAGCCACAAAGTTACATTATTAAATTTATAAACTCTCACGTGATTTTAAGCCACGGGGTATGGTGAGGGACTTCTGTAGCCGGAGTAATTTGCCAAGAAATTATTGCTCAACTTCGAGCCGCAAAGGCGTTTCAACAACCGCTCTGGTGAGAGTTATAGCTCTATTAGACGATACAGTAGGAGGTCCTCTACACATTAATAGAGAGAAAATGAAAATACCACAAGTTTTCATGGAGTTATAAGGGTTTAAAACTAGGTGAACTTTTGGGGAATGTCTGAAGCATGTTAATTTCTGTTAATTTCCTTGGCACATTCAGTTAATGCATGTTGCCAAGATAATAACCTCTATTAAGTCTACTGCTTGGCATATTAACTTACTATTGCTAAGCCGTGATAGATGTCCGCCCGCTCCGGCTACAGACGTCCCTCACCATATGGTTCAAGTACTGTACAGTCGCACCTCGCTATCCCGGACGGCCAACATCCGAAGAATTTGTCCGGGACAGCGAGTGAGGTTTTGGTAGAAGAAAACTCAGAGTTCACGAAGATTCATATGGGACAGCGAGGGATCCGGATTATCGAGATCCGGGACAGCGGGCCGTGACCGTACTCCAAAACCTGTATCAGACCTGTCAACTTCAGATCCTTAAGGCTTTATGGGGGTACGTGCAAATGACAGAAAAAACCCTGTTTATTATTCTCCATCTCCTCTTTCAAAAAAAAACAGGTTCTTTTTATCTAATTTGCACTTACCCGCATAAAACCTTAAGGATTTGAAATTGACAGGTCTAGAACAGGTTTTGGAGTGCTTGAACCATACTATCACAAGTATAGGTAGGGGAGTTACCGACCTAATTTCGGTTGACCGGTCCCTGTCTTGTGCGATACTACCCACCCTATGCCCTTGTAAACAACTAGAGATGTTGAGCTCTCAAGCGATGTTGAGCTGTCAGCCACTCTTTCAATTGCCGACAAAAGTGAGCCTGCACTAAAGTTTTGTAGGGCCCTGACACCCAAGCCACAACATTTGCGCCAGTAGGTTCCGCGCCACGGCTCCATGCAACTCACCTAGCATCGCTAGCTTCAGGGCAGGGAGGCATTCAGCGCCCCGTCCGATTCGGATTCAAAATTCCCCTAAGTTTCAACCAGCGAGCACCCCCTTCTGAGGCACAATTTCGGTCATATTCAGAAATGTGGTGTACAGTACAGGACGGTGAAGGGGTACCTTACTTTCATTGTCTCACCTTGGGCTGTTTCATGCTCTAATTCCGATCTCAACCATTCGACAAGACTGTGTGCGCGATAGGAGGGAATTATCGTATCGAGAAAAGAAGAGGGTCGTACTCGTAGGCGAGTGCCACTTTCAAGGATGGGTTAGATTACTCTATCCGTGTGGCGGCGTCATCTGGTGGGGACAGATCTGTTCTCGGGAAACGCCGGCATACCCAAACAGAGTTTGCTGAAGTGTAGGGCGGCTGAATGATGCAGGAAAATTCAGCTTGATCTCCAGTTAAGATATCGTCGTACAGCTAGCATGCAGTGACGAGGCGTGCCACGGTCGCTCGTCACCACCTAAATTGTGACCTCATATTAAACCGATCACATTGCTTACACCTGTGAGACCCAGTTATGGTGTCCGGACCCCGGGCGGGGAAAGACTTTTGATTTCTCGAGAGCGAACTTCAACCTTCCCCACCCCTCAAGACCCTGTTCCCTACAAAATACTCTATTGCCGACCACTCAGCCTCCACTACAGCCCTAGCTAGGCTTACACTCCATACCCGCGTCGAAATCAACAATCGCGAACCTCCATATCCAAGGTTGGGTTCGTGACTATTCGTTTTACTATGGTATATCCCGGTTACTGACCTCCTCCAGGGCCACGCACAACCATTTTGAACGACCTCGGTGGGCAACATTTCAGTTATCACAGCGACATCTTATTCCTTCCATACCCGACCTTCGAAAACGGCGACAAAGTGAGCGGAAAAAACAGGATGGATCAGTAGGATCACCCTCCTCTTGATGCTTGGGTGAATGCAAAAGGAATTGAAGTACTGATATTCTAATATTCCTAGAAAATCCCAAGCTATCATCAGCGGAAACTTCAGCGGGAATTCAGGGGATAATAATGTTTCCGCTAGCAATAACAATATAAATTTGCGTTACCTGAACAATGCGGCCAATCTCGGAACGATATATCAAGGATGCGTGATTAGTGCTGGGGACCGAGGTATTATCAGCTTTCCCGAGACCTTTCCGGCAGAGAGCTAACCTACTACCATAATCGGAAGAAGCATCTAGGCCTTATAGAATAATTCCCTATAGCAGGAACACCAAATTCACTGGCCGCAGGGGTATCATCGGCTCGGTAAAGAGCCTCTCCAAGCGTAATGGCCACAATCGGATTGCACTTCTTGGATTGGGCGGCTCTGGGTATGCTTCCATTAATTTGGTACCGAACGAGCTTACTAACATTGCTCAGAAAAACCCAGATCGCGCTCGAATATGTTTATCAGTGCGCAAGCGAGAGCGATCGTGATATTTTCTGGGTGCAGGGAAGCGGAGCGCTAAAATTCAGGGACGGATTCAGGGCTATTGCCCAACATGTCCCAATTCCGCTAGCCATTGCCGAGACGGAAGAAGAGGGATTCCTATTGAGTGTAAGGAGGTGGTTTGAGGGCACGGACAGTGGCAATTGGATTCTGGTAATCGACAACGCTGATAACGAGGAGGACTTTGTTGGAAACAACAGTCCCATCGCTAAGTTTGTGCCACAAGGTCCCCGAGGTACTCTTATATTCACCACCAGATCTCGCCAGGTAGCACTTCGGCAGGAGTGCGAAAGGATTGAGGTGGGAAAAATGGAGGAAGATGAAGCACGAACCTTGTTTTGGAAACACTATGGTAGCATGGGAAATTTGAGGGATGGGGAAGGAGAGGTTGTGTCCATGATCCTAGGTTCGGTGGGTCACTTGCCGCTGGCTGTCGTAGGTTCTGCAGCATTTATGGTGGAGACCGAAACAGCGCCCCCCGACTACTGGAAAATGTTCCGCGAGAACGAAAAGCGAAGGACTCAGCTACTTTCACAGCAGTTTAGCGATATCCGCCGCGATATTGACATGACAGAAAGTATTTTGGGCACGTACTTTATCACCTTTGACCGAATTACAAACCAGATGCCGACCGCCGGACATCTTCTTCGGATAATTGCATTCTTTGATCGCCAAAATATACCCGAACAGATCTTGCGAGAATCTACAGTTGAGGGGGTGGATGACCCAGTTGAATTCCGTCGCGCTGTCGGCAAACTATTGGGATTCTCATTAGTCACCACTACTAAACGTGAAGGCAAAACATTTTACGAGCTTCATCGCTTAATATAGCTATCCATAAAGGCCTATTTATCGCCACAAGAGTTGGGTAAATGGAGTGCCACCGCATTACGAGTGATTTCCCGAATATTCCCAAAATATGCGCACGAGCTGCGGAATATTTGCGATGAATACATTCCGCATGCACTTGCCGTAACTAATGGCAGAGAGGACGCTATTGCGGAAGAACTCTGTTTTCGCATGTCTGAGTGGTTTCTACAACTGGGCTCCTACACCAACGCAGAAGTACAAATCCGTCGATGTATCCGCCTACGCGAGGAGAACAAAGAGCAAAATTGGGATAAGGACCATGGGAGATTTATCCTATTGGGGCGGGTGAGCGCAGTTCAAGGAAAGGCCAGGGAGGCAAAGAGGATACTGGAGAGTGTACTAGTCGAGCTTAGGAAGTCACTAGGTCCAAATGACCCGCAGGTTGTGACGTGCTTATCGTACCTGGGAAGTGTGATGAATGACCTTGGAAAGTACGAGGAATCAGAGGCGATGAACCGGCGTGCGCTGGAGGTCCATGGGAAAGTGCTTGGACCTGACCACCAAGACACCCTAACAAGTGCCATTAACCTGGCTCTGGCACTGCAATACCAGGGGAAGTTCAATGAATCTGAGGGGCTCAATCGGCGCGCACTAGAGTGGCGGGAGAAGGTTCTTGGACCACGCCATCCCAACACTTTAACCAGTGTCAACAACCTGGCTGTGTTGCTGGGACTGCGGGGAAAGTACGAGGAATCGGAGATGATGAACCGACGCGCACTGGAGGTGCGTGATGAGGTTCTCGGAGCTGACCACCCCGATACCCTGACAAGTGCCGACAATCTGTCTCTGGTGCTGGCAGACCAAGGAAAGTACGACCAATCCGAGGCTATGAATCGGCGTGCACTTGAGGCACGCGAGAAGGTTCTTGGACCAGACCACCCTAACACCCTATTAAGCCTCAGCAACCTGGCTCTCGTGCTCCAAACCCAAGGGAAGCACGATCAATCCGAGGTTACGAATCGGCGTGCACTTGAGGCACGGGAGAAGGTTCTTGGACCAGACCACCCCGACACCCTATTCAGCCTCAGTAACCTGGCTCTCGTGCTCCAAACCCAAGGAAAGTACGATCAATCCGAGGCTACGAATCGGCGTGCACTTGAGGCACGCGTGAAGGTTCTTGGACCAGACCACCCCAACACTCTAACAAGCCTCAACAACCTGGCTCTAGTTCTTGAGGACCAAGGAAAGTACGATCAATCTGAGGCAATGAATCGGCGTGCACTTGAGGCACGCGAGAAGGTTCTTGGACCAGACCACCCTGACACCCTATTCAGCCTCGGCAACCTGGCTCTAGTACTGGCAGACCAAGGAAAGTACGATCAATCCGAG
>LN890947.1:316800-333605 GCA_900010015.1 Tuber aestivum | reverse complement strand
GCACTTGAGGCACGCGAGAAGGTTCTTGGGCCAAACCACCCTGATACCCTATTCAGCCTCAGCAACCTGGCTCTAGTACTGGCAGACCAAGGAAATTACGATCAATCCGAGGATTTGAATCGGCGTGCACTGGAAGCACGCGAGAAGGTCTTGGGCCAGACGGCCCACACACCCTAAAAATTCTCAACAGCCTCGCCGTGGTTCTGCCAAACCAAGGAAAGTACATTGAATCATGGACTATGAGGCGGCGTGCATAGCAGAGGCGGTCAAAAACCCGGACCGAGCATAGCTGCAATTTCTAGAATGTAATGCGCTTTGCCTTCCTAATATTGCATCCCCAGGCAAGGGCAATAGTCTGGTAACGTGATTCCTCATCATGTCGCATGTGGTTTGGCCGGACTAGAGGTGACGTGAGTCGGCTGCCAATCTCTACTCATATTGGGGGCTGTGGGGATCTGCTGCTTTAAGTGGGGAAATGTGTAACTAAGAGTAATGCGTGGGCGGTAGCGGCGCAATTTTAAAATCCTTGTTCACTACGAGCAAGAGATACTTGTGTAACCTATGGAGAGGGTGTTCGGCATTTTTGATGACCTTTCACCCATTTTTTTCCGTTATTTCTAGCCTCTTTCAGCGGTCTATTTCGCTATTTTTAACAAATCTTATCTTGCACCCTCCCACCCCGTAAGATACTGGCAGCCCTCTTTTACCCGGCGGAATCATAAGTAGTGGCTTGCTTCATGCCACCACCCTTCGAACTTGTGGGCGGGAACCCGTGGTCTGTGTTCTCCAGGACCAATCGCCGCGCCCGCTGGCGGCCGTCCCAGCGGTTTTACCACAGGCCCAGGGCGAAATCTGACCCTTAGCCGTACAAATTGTCGGTCACAATGTGCCCACTTCCTGCTCCCAGGACTGGCGATGTACTTTGCTGTGAACCCTTCAAAGTAGCGACAACCCCAACAATAAATTTGGGCTTTCGAGTGACCGCTGATGATTGCCTAATTTCCAGAGATTTCAGGACATGTATATACATGCACACACACCAAACAGAATACCGGAGTCTGCGCCAACAAATTCTTCATGTAAACACTTACAATGAGTAATATGTTATCTTTCCCATGATTGCGTCCGGGGGTTGGGGTTGATACACCCCAGGGCGCAGCCCCTACTGTTGATCCAAAGTGTATGTTCATATACTCTCCTGAACAGCTGTGCCCGCCAGATACCCATGATGAAAGACAGGCGGGGTGGGGGAAATAGCCTGGGATGCAGGCCTATCAGCACAAAACGTACCCGGAGAATTTCACGGCCGATGAGTTACTTGCAGGCAGAGTTCGCGGAATTTGAGGTTCGTGGCGATACCGATGTTGCAAAGAAAATAATTGTTATTAGTTAATAAGCGCTTGTGCGAGAGTAGTTTATATCCTCTGCAGTTGAGAAATATCCCGGGTGATACGGGATTGCCCAGCGTCCGCACCACTCTCAGCGCTTTGAGCTCCCTAGAACCCCCCCCTTTCCTCCCTACTCTTTGGATATCCCGGGCCTATTCCAACCGAAGTTAGCTTCAGATATTGTGTATAAAAGCAGGCAGAGTAACGAGAGGAAATGTGTATAAAAGGGTAGTAGATAGATAGATCGATTAGGCAATTCACTTGGACAGAATACAAAAAAATGGTTCAAAGTTCGCATGAAAGAATATGAGCCCCGAAAGGGTTTGTCCGAGGTATAAGGTGTTAGGATATGGTGTTTTATTGCCATCTCAAGACAAAGCTAGTTATTTGAGCGTATTATACTCAAGCCTTCCAATGGGTTGACCTGGGTTGAAACTGAGTATACCCAACCCAACCCAAACCCCACCAAAGGTCAACCCAGCCCAACCCAACCCAACCTAACCTTAGCCCGGGTTAATCCAAAAAAGACAAGGTGAAAATATTGGTAAATTCTGAGGCATTTAACAGCGGATTGTATTTTGATATAACCTGATTGATAATAAACAGAAAGAAAATACAGGACCAAGGAATAATAAAAAGCGAAGTTTATAAACGATCACAAAGATAAAAGAAAGTTCAAAGTCAGTCTAGCATTACATATTGAGTTTGTGACAGTCTTTAGAAGCGAACGAGATCTCTAGACTACTGTGACTAAAATAATTAAGGATAACTTTTCGTCTAATCATTCTTAATTTATAAAGTTTTCCCTTGTTGTTCCATACCTCGTAAATAAAGTTTTCCCATTCCATGGGCTCAGGATATCCTGCGAGATGGGTTCGCTCAAATAGGAAAACTGAACAAGAAAAACAATAAAACGTAATGGGTGGGTTCAATAGGTAACTCAGGTTGACCCACTTCAACCCCAACCTATTAGAAGGCCTGATGATGCTAGCGCTCGACTATTCCCGCCAGATAGTGCGGTATATCACCACCGGGCCGTTCGCCAGTTGCCAACATCCTCCACTGACACCTGACCTCAGCCCGCCGCAGTAACATACATCTCCGGCTATACCTTACACCTCGGCCGTACTCTTGTGATATCCTGAGCGAAAGTGCTTCTACCCGGAAACTTTTCAATAGCATGACCACAATCTGATCATATCATATTGCGAGCAGCACCTTCCCCTTCAGCGTGATCCCCCATCGCATCCGGGGAGTAATCTGGGCGACCCGCTCATCCCCGGGCAATAGGAGTAGTGCGTAGTAAGGTACGGAAGACGGATCTAAAGTGCTCTAGAAGTTCGATGGCTATGCTAAGGAAGGACATATTTCTCGTTACTTACTTTTTAGTCTAAATCAGTTCGGTTGGCTTCATCTCCCCCTCCCCGGTGTCGTCGTCGCTCTTGACTTTGTTTGGTTCTCACCACTTTTTCTAGGTCTTTCCCGCGCCAATCATCCCTGTCCCCCCCTTCGCACAATATCACCACCATTCTCGCTAGATGTCCGAGTCCCCCTACGGGGCTTCTGTGTGCAAATCCGGCCGTTGAAAAGTACCCGGAGGAGTACAATGAAATCCGTGAAACTCCTAGGTATCTAGCGATTCCGTATAAGGGATAGAGTTAAAATTTCACTCCGCCCAAGCTAAGAGATATCCGGAGACAGGGATTCTCAAAATAGATGGCGAAATATTCGCGTTGATATGATCGCATGGGCAAACTCACGACCCGTGTTTTCGGATACTTCTTGCCTGGGACGAGCAAACCCGGGAACCCTATTAGAGGGTTTGCCGTGGGTTCTCTATAACCCCTTTATGGCGACGCCTCACTTCTTGCAATGGATTAGGAAACTGGCTGCATTGCCAGAGGAGCAATGCCAGCTCTGTGGGTGTAGTCAAGTGAGGAAGGACGGGTTGCCTCATGATAACATGGCGATTTCGGGACATCCCCTACACTTTGTGGTCTGACAGACCCCACCGCTTCGCATCCCTATCTCCCAACTGCTGCGCTTTCCTCCATGCTGCCACGGAGTAAAGGAATACCTTTCTGGGCGCAACCACAATCATGCGCCGGTGGGGTCACGAATATGTTGTAGGGTCCCGACTTTCCTGATAAGAGGAAGGAGGGGCATTCCTCCTACTTGTTACAGAACATACCCAGCCACCAAATTACTATGTTTACCATCTTTCACTCGTTAACCCAAAATATCCAACTTTCGGTATAGGAGGGGTGCTGCTGCAGGACACGTCTGAAGTACCCCGTAAAGAACTGGCCGTGGTGTTGCTCAACAGGAGTAAAGAATGTCTCCTGTGTATTCGTCTTGTGCCATTAAATCTGGTGAAACCCGGTTTTCCCTGTATCACATAACCTCCGGGTTCAAATTTATACGTTCGCTAAATGAAGTAGCCCATCCTGGTAGGGTGAGTGGTCGGTCCTTAAAACGTTTTTCATCTCATAGACTAGTCTTCGCGATCTGTTAACTTGTCAGACCAAACCTATCCTGAGCAACCCAAGATTGTAGAATAGAATTAGCACGGGTTGTCAGCACGACAGCTCGATCGAGTTTGCGACGTCGCGATGCTGGGACCAGGGTTTGATATATCTCTTCAGATCACACAGAACGCTATTTTAAGGCGTAATCGTAGTACTCCAAACTAAAGCTGAGTATCCTAGAGCCAATACTATTATATCCCCTGGGTTCATTTCCAAATAGTTCTGAATCGTGGCAACTGTTGCACGATTGGCCAACCAACTCCCCGGATAGGTTCTCCACACCTTAGACCATATTGAATAATACTTGTCGCTAATCCACTACGGTGCTTCAACCAAACGCTCTAGCATCCGAAACTCGGACTCTTAGATAAGGGGGCAAGGCTTGTGAAAAACCTATAGCCTTTGTTGAAATATTCAGGACATATATACGCACCAAGTAGAACAAATATATCACCGGTGGATTTGTCCAACGTCTCTGCAGATAAGTGCCTCCCCTGGGTAATATGTTACCTCCGCGGTGTTTTGATATGTGGGTTAGGGTTAAAAGATCCCCCGGTGCAGATCATAGTGTAGATCCGGAGTCTAAGCTCCTATACTCGCCTAAATGGTTGGACCCAACTGGAGGGCCGGGCCAAAGAAGAGAGAGAGTTTGCGGTACGGAATTATTAGCATGAAGGGTGCTTGTACAACGTGTGGTGGGGGAGATGTTAGGGGGGAAAAGTGCGGAAAGCTTGGGGCTCGGGGGGATACTGGTGTGATAGAAGAATAGAGTATGGTACTCAACAATGATTGCTAACCTGAAAGTAATTCACCTACTATACCTACAATATTAGGAAAGAGGTATACCGAGTGATATGAAATTCCCCAGAATCCACCCTACTCTCGGCACTTTGAAATATCCCCAATTCTCCTTTTTATGTTCTCTCTGTGCATCCTGGGCCTGCGCCGGCCGAACTTCGTTTCAAATATTGTAACGTATTGGCAGATATTTACAAATGCCTGGGGATGTCTCTGGGCGGTTGACGGTACCCGCAGCCATCTCCCCATATTTACTACCTATTAATTCTTTTCTGGCCACGTGGCACATGGCAGATCCTACCGGCACCGGCAGGCATTCATAAAGCCGGGCCACTTTAACCCAGCCTAACCGCATGGTATACCTGCCGTATGCACTATCACCAAGTATGTCCAGCCGCTTGTAAACTCAAACTATACAACTAGCTATCGAAAAATTCAACCCAACGTTCGCCGGCTGGGGGGAATGCTAAGTCCCAGAAGCTGTTGCGGTGCGTACCGGAAGGCACCAAGTAGGGACCCACTGGGCGTAACCTCTCCTGGGGCAATTTAACGCATATCCTCTCATCGGCGGGAGTCAAAAGGAATCCCAAATACTAAGAAAAATGGTGGAAACCCACCTGGCACGTTTCCCTAGTCAGCATCCACAGCCCTTATCCAAACCTACATGACCGGTGTAGAGGGATTATAGGTTTGATTGCTTACTGTCATAAGATTATTTAATAAGAAATTCCTAAAGTGAAACATACAATTGGGCCAAATCAGGGGCGCGAGAGGCTTGGCCCTAGCTAGCAGGAGCTGGGAAATGGCGTTTTATTGCGTTTTTGAGACAAACAAGGATAAAAACCTTATTCGAACGCACAGCACCTGACGGTTCTCATCATCTACTGGGGAGCCCATCCATCGTCAACACCCCGCACCAACCCGACCCCGGTCTATGGCAGGATTCTACCCCGCGGGCTTAGCTGCGCTTTACACCTCAACTGTACCCTTATACTCTAATATCCTCGGCCTAAGTACTTCTGCGCGGAAGTATCTAACTGGAGTGACGGAAGCCTTATCCTCGCCCATGTAGCTACTAACACCTTCCTCTTTGGATTGATCCTCCACACCTGTGGCAGCAATTTGTGCGAACCGCTAATCCCGCGGTACTGGCAGTACTGAGTGGCGGGGTTGGAAGGGCAGACCTAAAGCGCTCCGGAAGTCCTGCCGTTATGCGGCGAAGGACAAAAAGGAACTATTCCCCCCCCCCACCTGCTTTTCAGTTTAAATTAGTTCGCTTATCTTCACTCTCTCCTTACCTATATTGGTCGCTTATAACGCTCTCTATTTCTTTCTTTTTAAGACTCTTCTCATACCATAGACAAAACTTTCCCATCTATTATATAATATTAATATTATTTTAAACCAGATTGTTAAGTCTGCCTACAAAATCACTATACACAAACCTAACCATTAAAAAGCACTCGGGGGGTACACCAACACCTGTGAAACCGCTGTGTGCCCGGAAATACCATAGCAGGAACCAAGGCAGTGTCCTGAACCTGAGAGCCTTATTGGTAGATTTGCCAACAATTTCCTAAAGCTCCGCCATAACAACACCTCACCCGTTGGTACGCATTATCATAGAAAGCTGACGGCGTTACCAGAGGAACAATACCAGCACTGGGGGTGCAGTCAGGTTAGGAGAGACTGGTTGTCAATGTTGTGAATTATTTGTCTTATGATAAAACAAAGATTTGGGGGGCCTGAGGATTTTATTATAGAAACAACAATAGCTTCTGGAATTACTACTGAATGAGTGGCAAATTCCATCAGGAACATAGTAATGTGGCAAGAACTGTTCAAAATGTAGGGTATGGCACAATCTTAATAACACTGTATGAAAATATCATGCAGTAGAAAGAGTGTACTGCAGGCATGTTAAGCAAGGAGGAGTGTGGAATGAAGGTAGATTGGGAAGTATTCTGATCCTTAATTCTCTTAAGTGAGGTGGGCAGTAACTACTATATACTATACAGGTATGCAGCTATCATGTAATAAGAGAAATAAAGGGAAAAACAACATGATAAGAGCGAATGTGTTTAACCCTGAAAGCCTGCCAAGGAAATCCCAATGAATATAAGGAAATCTAATATGGTATGAGGGAGTAATTATGAAATGATTATGAATCAAACGACCATAAATAGTGTATGAGAGATGCATAAAAATAAGGAAATATCCCAAGTACCAGATAAGAAATTCTCAAATAAAATCCCTAATCATTATCATGAAATATTAATGAAATAAATGTAATATATGCCCGAGCTATAGTTATGTCTGTATTTAAGGAATAACACCAAGTAGCGGAATATTAGATATTGTCACAGAGAATATACATATGAAACAAGTCAGACAATTTCAACAAGAACAATATTGTGATGGGAATGGCTGTTCGTATATTTACTTCGTGGGCCGGCTTCCCGCCAGTTTAGTAGACTACCGGATTCCCACCCCTGCTTTCTTTCACTAATCTATTCCTCTACTCACTCTATAGATCAGAATATCCGAGCTATAATACCATATAAGCGGGGATGCTCCCACAGAATACTTGCGTGAACTACCGAGAAAGCACTTCTTATACCCCAAAATGTTGTGAAAGCCACTACCTCCTGAATCATGAAATATTCGTGCACAGATATAAAAGCCCCTTAGGTGGATTTGTGCCTCCCTGGGAGGGCACAAGATCACCCCTGATGAGGCGTTTGATCACATCGACGGTATTCCTGAACGCTTAACTTGCCAAACTACACCTATCCTCGGCCGCCGGGGAGAGACCGTTTCGGGTGATTTTATGGTACTAGCCCCCCCACGAGCGGACTCTCCCGCTCATCACTTCTAGTGCCGGTTTCTTTTCATTTTGTGTCGCTCTTTAAAAAAAATTGGCCGTGACTTTGCTGCCTTTGACCATCCCCTACGCTGTCCGCATTGCCCTGGGCTTGGTTTTCAAAGGTTGGGCTGTTTTATTTAACGCTGTAAATCAATATTTGGTCCATTCCGGGGGAAGGTAATTATCCCGGGACCGATCTCCCTCCACCCTATTCCCCCAGTACACTAACGAAATCCCCCGCCAGCCTGTTGCACTCGGGTATGGATGTGGGTGTCCGGGAAACCGGGGATTAGAGGTATCAAAGCTTCCCGACTATCTGAGGAATTTCTCTGCTGAGTTTGCCCGTTTCGTTCCTATCATGACGGTATGCCCAGAATTCCCAAATTTCTTAGCCGTCCAAACTCCCTTGTCCGTACCCGAGCAACGAAATTAGGACAAGTTGTCTCGGCCAGAGCTCATGATTATTTTTTGAAACCATAGTGGTGTTGATGAAGCCTAAAGAAAAGCACTCAAGAATAAAGCATTGAAGCTAGAGATGGACCGGTGTATCCCCAAAATGCTAACAGCTCAACAACCCCAGAAACCAAAAGAAACCCCACTAGCTCTCCAGGAACACGAGATCCCGAATACGTCATGATCCTTTCCAGATCCTCTAACAATCTAGAACTCTCTGGATATCCCCCGATCCTGCATGCCACCCCAAACCAACAATGATATGCTGAATAGTATAGGGCGTAAAAGATATGGGGCAGATTCCCCGCACCCGATACCCCATAGCAACGAGTATCAACAAAACCAGAAAGCTGTACAGTACCCTGTGCCCTGTGCCCTATTCACCCAGGATCTAAAGCAAGAATACCACCGGCCGATTCTTACTCTCCGCGCACCACAAAACAACTACCCTGTAACCGTGTATCTCCTAAGCGCATGTCCCTTAACTACGTATATCCTGGCCGCGTGTATCCACCCGATAGGCAAACCAACAGGTGCTATGAGCAATCTTGGACATGCGATTTCAGATCATAGAAAACGTGAGTGAATTCTTGATGGGCGGGGCGCGCCAAAGGCCCCTAATTTAAGTTTTCTAAAATTTTGCCCCCTCAGTCCAGATTAGCAAGTCTCGGCAATAAAGCGACTTGTGAGCCATTGGCCAACAAACAAATCCCAAGCGATGTTCTCCACACCTGACCCTGACGTTGAAATAAGCAGGGAGTGAAAAAAGCGGCAAAGCACCCTGGGAGGCAACTACGAGCGCAACCCGACAGCACAGCTAGACCGGAAAACGAGCCATAGAAGCGGGCGAACATACAATCTACGGGGGAAGCAGATTCCAGGAAAAATCATCTCCCACTCAGATGTGTTTTCTGCGACTATTCGGCAGATTTTTTTTCCGGAAACCTGAGGTTTATATAAAATGCCCACACGGCGGGAAGACCTCCGACTGAAGCACAGTATACTTCGGCGCCTCAGAATGTATTGAGGAAGAGGCGGCAGTCGCGTGAAGAAAATTGTGGGACAACGGGTCTTGGCAGGCCCGGCACAAAAGCACATCACAAGCAAAAAAAAATAGAATTGTGACCACACCCTACAATGCCGCGCTCCAATAAGCCCAGATTGAAGCATTTGAATACCAAAGAGAAGGTTGAGATTATCAAATCGCACGCAGAGGGCGAGACCTATCAAGAAATCGCTAATGAACTGGATCTTTCGAAGTCAACTGCCTAACGAGTAGTCAGTTGCTTCAAAACTGACAGGAAAATACAGGAAGCATCCTGCCCAGGTCGACCAAAAAACCTGTCGAAAAGTGATCGCCGGTTCATAAATATAATTTCCATGCAAGAACCGCATGCAACAGTCGCCGAGATTGCAGCAGCATCACGACTCAATGTTTGTGACCACTTAATCGGGGATACCCTCCATGCAGAGAACCTGTGGGTACGAGTTTGTAGGCAGAAGCCCTGTCTCACCCCTGAGAATAGAAAGAAGAGGAAGGAGTTTGCGTGCTACCACTACTTACAGCCAAAGGAGTGGTGGCAGCAGCATATTTAGACTGATGAAGTTTACCTTCAGGTTGGAAGGTGTTCAAAACGACTGTTAAGAATCCTACCAAGTAGGACCTAGCGACAGGTAACGATACTTATCTGTAAGGTGATAGTTCTCAGGCCCGTACCTACACGATCCAAATAGTCTAGTCCTATGACTACTATCGTGTTCGCGCCTATCTCCTTATTCTTCTTCTGAGTCTTCGCTTAGGACTCAATCTTCTCTTGTGAGAGGAAAGATTATTCTTGGGTTTTTTAAGATAAATCTTAAAGAGCGTAAAGGTAGGTTTTATTGATAATAACTTAAAGGTTAGGAAATAAACAAGAATAACATGTGAAGAGCTAATACTAGGGGTCCTAGTGACCCATTATATAGTAGCTCTTCACCAAGCGTGACTTATAACTATGAATCACCCGAAATCCCTCAGCCGACTCCTATGAGTCGCTGCGCAACATGCCTGAAACCAATCCAACTATAATAACCAAGTCAGGTGCGCAACTGTTACGGCCACCCGGCTATGGAAGCGGGATATGCATGGGTTTTTGGTTGCATATATGGGATGTGGTTTTCTTGGTTGCATAGTGGAATTTCCTTTGTATAAGTGAATAGGACGCGTTGCCGCGCTACGGAAGATGGTGGAACCAGACGGAGGAATCGTGGCTGCACGCAACGCCAAGGACATTCTTTTGTATTGGTAATCAGGGAGGATTTCCTTAGTATATAAAGGGGTGTGCCCCTTTATATTTTTCTTTCTTTACGCAATCTGGTAATCTTCTTTGGACACCTGTACCTAGGAATTACACCTTCTACTATCTGGCATCCTCTGGAACCTCTGAACCCTGACCCTGAACCCCTGAACCTCGAACCTTGTACAACTTGCTTCGGTTGTACCCCCACACCTAGACCCCGTCTCCCGAGTCCTGCCTGTCCTGCTCGTGGTGTGCCTTGGGCTACCCGATCCTCAGACCCTGTCCGTTACACAAGATTGCGTCTACCAGGACCCAACCCACACCACACCATGGCCACCTCCCATCTCCCTGCCAACATCAACGGTCCCCTGCAGGCCCTTGGGGCCCTACAAGACTAATACATCCAGGGGCTAGACGAAGCCCAAATCCGCGCCCAGTTCATGCTCAGCAGGAACCTAGCAAGACAACTCCTGAATGCACCTGCTCCTCCTCCTCGACACGCCACCCCCACCCCTCCCGAACAGACCCCCCAGTACCAACAGGTGCAACAACATTGCAACCTCCTGACCCAAGAACGAGATGAAGCCCATACCGAAGGCCAAGGTGTTGAGGCTCGACTCCTTATTGTCGAAGCCAACCTAGCACAGGCCAATGCTACCATCACGTCCCTGAATACCGCCCTTGCCCTCATGCCCGCCCCCGGTGCCGCAGCTCCTGCTGGTGGCAACAAACAAGTTTCGATACCCGACCCCGAACAATTCGATGGCGCTACCGACAAGCTCCGCCCCGTCCGCACCCAACTGAAAATGAAGCTCCAGGGTAATGCCCACCGGTTCACTAGTGACCAACACCGCCTCGGTTATGCCTACGGCCTCCTCCATGGACGCGCCTTCATCCAAGTCCAGTATCAAGTCCGGAATGACCGCATCGACTTTGCGAACATGGAGGAATTCTATGCCGAACTTGAACAACCCTTTGGTGACCCCAACAGGGCCCAAACCGCCGAACAGGCTCTGAGGAGCCTTCAGCAAAAGAACTGACCCTTCGTGGAGTACCTTGCCGACTTCCAACGCCTGGCAGTGGACACACTTTGGAACGACGCCGCCAAACGCACCTCCCTATATCAGGGCCTCAGCACCGAGCTAAAGAATGCCCTAGTACATGTTTTCCCGGTTCCTGAAGCTTGGAACAACTACCTCTCTCTCCTTAAGCAGCTAGACAACAACGTCCGTGCCTGGGCTGCCGAAAAGAAAGGTTTCTCCTCTACATCTTGGAGAACCTCTACCCGCGCTGCACCTCGTCCCCCTGCTCCTATCCCCCCTCCAACTTCCACAGCCACCAGCACCGCATCGGGCCCCATGGACCTCTCCGCAGGTTGCAGGAAACTCTCCCCCGCCGAAAGGCAAGAAAGGATCAACCGTGGCCTCTGCCTCTACTGTGGAGGGCATGGACACATGACTCGCGCCTGTCCCAACAAGGGACCCTGCCCGATGCATGGGGCCACCGCCCACACTGTTCCCGCTCCTTAGGAGCCCCTCCCTGCCTCAGAAGAGTTGGAAAACTAGTCGTCCCATGTGCAGACTCCGGCACTGACCTGGGAAATGTTAAGTCTTCTCCTGGTTTAGTTATTTCTAGTTTATCTTTGGACGAAATGGAAAATGGAATTGAGGATAACCATTTGGTAGTCGCCTGTGATATTATAGACAACCAACATGTAATCCGATCCCACGCCCTCATTGACTCTGGAGCAACTGGATATGCTTTCATGGATATAGACTTTACTAGCCATCACCACCTCCCCTTATCCCAACTCAAAGAACCCATACACCTCTCGGTTATTGATGGAAGACCCATCAGCTCTGGGGCAATTACCCATATTACCCATTTTGACCTAAAAATAAACGACCACCTCGATGTTACAAACTGTGACTAAGCAAGGCAGATTTTACATAGCTCGGATTTCCAGGCTATAGGTATGTGGGGATTTCACATGACGCACACTAGTGCGTCATAGGTTATTATGTCTACCTGTTGGTGACTCACACTTGTGAGTCACACGATGTTATGATTTTCGCACATGAGTCAAGTTATGAGTCATGGGTTTCACTCAGGTGACGCGAGTTGCGCACCTGAAATAGTTATTAAGGTTTTAATTAGGTTTAGGCATGTTGAGCAGCGACTCATGAGAGTCAGCTGATGGATTTCGTGTGACTCATAGTTATGAGTCACAAGGGTCACGTGACACATAAGTATGAGTCACGCCAGGTGAAGAGCTACTATATAAAGGGTCACTAGGACCCCTAGTATTAGCTCTTCACATGTTCTTCTTGTTTATTTCCTACCTTTAAGTTATTATCAATACAAACCTACTTTTAGGCTCTTTAAGATTTGTTCTTAAGAAACCCAAGAATTGTCTTTCCTCTCATGCGAGAAAACTATTTCTCCTCCCACATCGAACGACTAAGTCCTAATTGAGGACTACGAAGATTAAAGAGATAGGCGCGAATAAAATAGTAGTCATAGGACTGGACTATCGAGATCGCGTAGGCCCAGGCCTGGGAACTATCTACTTACATCAAGAGAAGTATCGTTACCTGTCACTCGGTCCTACTCAGTAGGATTCTTAACATTAGAACGTGTCTACAACACGACACTTAACGATTACACAACGGATCCATTCAACAGAGATCACGAGGGAGACATAGACGTCCAAGATGACAGTCTAGGATTAGGAGGATTGGAAGAAGCATTAGGTGAAGCAAGTCGACACTCAGCAAGATCGACAAGTCCGGTTACACCTGAACAAACGACCCCTCCGAAAGAAGAAGACCCACCCGAGACACCAAGACCTGAGAGAATGTCAGGACCAGCACTACCCCCACGTCCGCCTCCGGCAGGACCAGCACCTCCTCAGATGATTCCACGGGATGAAGTGGAACCAATGATACAAGAAGCTATAAGAGGAGCCGGACAACAACCCAAAGTCAAGACCCCACCACGATACGATGGAGAAAGAAGCAAGCTACGAGGATTTATGGTCCAACTCTTGACCTACTTCGATGCTGTCGGATGGACTATGGGAAATGACCAAGACAAAATACGATACACCCTTACACTACTGGAAGGACAAGTACTAAAATGGATAACCCCCATCGTGGTTAGCAACGCTGCACCCTGGACGGACTGGGCCAGCTTCAAAAACATATTCGAAGCCCAATTCACAGCCCTAGAATTGAGCCAATCAGCAAGGAACAAATTGGAAGATATTCACCAAGGGGCAAAAACTGTCACCGATTACTGGTACGAGTTTCGACTACTCCAGTACGATGCAGCTTGCGACGAGGCCTCAACTATGAGGTGGTTCATGAAAGGCTTAAAAAAGACCTATCAAGACGCATGGAGATTTAGCGAAGAAAGATTTACTACAACTGAAGCAATGGCCCACTGGGCAATCTGCAAAGAAATCCAGTTCAGACAACTAGACTGGATTCAGAAGAGCCAGTACAATATGAATACAAGAAACCAAGGCGCAGCCAGGAACCAGAATGGAACCTATCGAACTACCACCCAAGGAGGAGATGCCATGGACCTGGATGCAACTAGAAGGCAACCCTCACTCAACCTTTCAAGAGGCGAGCACCTTCGATGACGAAACAACAATCTGTGCCTAAGATGTGGCATAGGAGGACATATGATCAAGGATTGCAGACGATCCGCCAATCCCATTCCAAATCAAGAAAGAAAGCGGCAGAACATGAGGACCAACCCTAGGTTTCAACCATGCAGTAACCTAAGGGAAATCGAAATCGAAGAAGAATACGAAACGGTGGCAAAAGACGAAGGTCCCCAGCAATAGATGGTCTGAGGGATCCTCCGAAAGACAAACCCATCGCAATGGCCAACTACTACACACTTTTAAGTGCAAATACGGGAGATAACGACAATGATCATATCATGATCAAAACAAAAATCTACAACGACAAAAAACAAGAAACTACGATACACGGAATGCTCGACTCTGGAGCCACGGAGGACTTCATCGATGAAGAAGTCTGCAAGAGACATCAGCTAAGAACCAAGAAAGCAAAAAAGGAAAGACAGATTTACCTCGCCGATGGAAAACCCAGCGCCATGGGACCTATAACCCATACCGCGCAAGTCCCTATAGAAATAGGAAACCATAGGCAAGTGGCTACTTTCCAAGTGGCAAATCTACAACACCATGAGATAATTCTCGGAATGCCATGGTTAAGACAACATAATCCCAACCTAAATTGGGAAGAAGGAAAGGTTACGTTTACCAGCGAACGATGTACGACATGGTGTCTCAACAGTTCACCCGTAATATATGCCACTCCTGAAGAAGAAGCAAATCAAAAGAACCTAGACGCAAAATTCAGTCAAGTTCAAACAAAGGATCAAAGGATCAAAGTTCAAAGATTAAGCCATGAGGCTAAGATACCCACAAGAGGATCAGAGAAGGCAGCAGGACACGACCTGTATGCCAATAAAGAAGTCACGATACCAGCCAGAGGGCAGGCAATCATTCCCACAGGAATAGCTATAGAGCTACCTCAAGGCACCTATGTGCGCATAGCACCACACAGCGGTCTCGCAGTCAGACATCGACTCACTACCAACGCAGGAGTAATAGGCGCCGACTACACAGGTGAATTGAAAGCTGTTATGATCAACCAAGGGAACCAGGACCATAAGGTGGAAAAAGGCAACAAGATTGCCCAGCTAATCATCAAAAAGATCAATGAACAAGAATTCCAAGAGGTGACGAGCCTAAGGGAAACCACCAGAGGAACTAAAGGGTTCGGAAGCACGGACAACCAAGGTCCAACCAAGAAGAAACAACCAAAGGTCGAAATCAATCGGATATCGGCACAAGCATTCAGCAAGTTTTATCGCAGAGGAGATATAGCCGGAATCCTTAAGTGGGATACTCAAGAAGAAAAAATCAGTCTGGCCAAGATCAACATCAGTACCGAACTGGCCATAAGGAATCGGACTCAAGCAAAAGAAGAAAGATTGGATCAAATAATACCAAAAGAATATCACCAGCACCTGGACCTATTCCAAGAAAAAGAATCCACCAAGTTACCACCTCACAAACCCGAGGTGGACATAGCAATCGATTTAGAAGAAAGCACCGAGGGATTACCCAAGAAAAGGATATATCCACTAGGAGAAACGGAACTCGAAGAACTAAGAAAATATATTCAGCAAAACCTCGAACGAGGATGGATCAAACAATCCTATGCCAACGGAGGATCACCCATTCTGTTCATCAAGAAAAAGGATGGGAAGTTAAGACTATGCATCGACTACCGAGCCCTCAACAGCATAACGAAGAAGGATCGATACCCCCTACCTCTAATCGGTGAAGCACTGAATCGACTAGCATCAGCCCAACACCTCACCAAATTTGACATATGGGACGCCTACCACAATCTCAGGATAAGAAAAGGAGACGAATGGAAAACAACTTTCACCACGAAATATGGAAATTATCAATACCTCGTTATGCCCTTTGGGCTAACCAATGCACCAGCATCTTTCCAAAGATGGAGCAATAACGTGCTCCACAAGTACCTGGATATATGCTGTGTAGTCTACCTGGACGATGTACTCATATACTCCAAAGATATGGAACGATACAAAACGGATGTCAGCAACATTGTGGCAGACATCAAAGCATCGGGAATGAGATGTAAACCCAGCAAATGCGAATTGCACAAAGAGGAGACGGAATACCTAGGATTTATCATCAACGGAGATGGAGTACAAATGGACCCAGTTAAGACCAAAGCGATATGGGAATGGGAATACCCAAAAAGTAAAATGGATATCCAATGTTTTATGGGATTCTGCAATTTCTACCGAAGGTTTATAGAAGGATTTAGCAGAAGTGCTAAACCACTATACAACCTGACCAAGAAAGACATCAAATGGGATTGGGGACCTAAGGAAAAGGAGGCCTTTGACGAATTAAGAACCAAGATCACCCAAGGACCAATTTTGGTGCATTTCAATCCGGAAAGAGAAACCATGATCGAAATGGACACATCCAAATATGTATGCTCGGGCATACTATCTCAGAAATGCGAAGGCGGCAAATGGAGGCCAGTGGCATTCCGATCCCAGACAATGACCCCAGCAGAATGCAACTATGATGTTCACGATAAGGAACTATTGGCAATAGTTCAGACCCTGAAGGAGTGGAGAAGATATGCTCAAAACAACAATGCATCAGTTAAAATTCTAACCGACCACAAAAACTTAGTACCCTTCATGACCACGAAGGAGCTAAATGGACGACAAATAAGATGGATGGAAAAACTCAGCACTTACAACTTCAAAATCGAATACTGTCCAGGAAAAGAAGGAGGAAAACCAGATGCATTGACTCGAAGGTCAAACGACAAACCAAATACCCCAGAGGATGACAGAATCAAACAAAGGCAACAAATACTATTACCAAAGG
>LN890947.1:286565-316780 GCA_900010015.1 Tuber aestivum | reverse complement strand
AAGGAACTATTGGCAATAGTTCAGACCCTGAAGGAGTGGAGAAGATATGCTCAAAACAACAATGCATCAGTTAAAATTCTAACCGACCACAAAAACTTAGTACCCTTCATGACCACGAAGGAGCTAAATGGACGACAAATAAGATGGATGGAAAAACTCAGCACTTACAACTTCAAAATCGAATACTGTCCAGGAAAAGAAGGAGGAAAACCAGATGCATTGACTCGAAGGTCAAACGACAAACCAAATACCCCAGAGGATGACAGAATCAAACAAAGGCAACAAATACTATTACCAAAGGAAAAATACTTCCAAATGGAAGAAGAAGACAGTGGATACAAATCACTGAACAAAATCAACACAAGAACGACATTGGAAGAAGATATCAGGAAGGAAAGCCAGCAAGATGAGGAATGTCAAAAGATAAGAAAGGAACTGGAGGCCGGCACGAAGGAAGTTGTTCAAATGTGTGGGTACGGCACTATCTTAATAACTTTGTACGAAAGTACGACACAGTAGTAAGAGTATACTGTGGGCACGCTAAGCGAGGAGGAATTTTATATGAAGGTAGATTTGTAGTAGTTCTTGTCCTTAATTCTCTTAAGCGAGATGGGTGGTAACCCCTATTTATACAGGTGCGCATCCTTCGCGTAACTAAGAGGAAATGTAAGGGAAAACATAAGTATCGACGTGTTTGACCGTAACATAAGTAGGAAAAACATAAGTGCGAATGTGTTTGACCCTAAAGAACTGCCAAGGAAATCCCATAAAACATGCGTAAATCTGAGGTGGTGTGAACAGATAATTAGAACATAATTGTAAATCAAATGACCGATGACCATGCATGATGATGCATAAAATGTGAGAAATAAACCCGAACACCAGATAAGAAAAGCATGCCATAATTCCCTAATCGTATTATGAAATATCAATGAAATATACGTAATACATACTCCGCTGTAGTAATGTCCGTGAACTAGAAATAATACTAAGTAGAGGAATATACGATATTATCAAGGAGAATATACATATGAAACGAATTAGAAAATTCAACACTTCCCCTCATTATCTACAGCCCAAAAGTCCCATTAACCATTCATGTCCCGGTTTCGCTAAGATTTTTGTGCAGATGTCGGCAAGGTTATCGGAGGAGGCAACCTTCAGGAGCGTGAACGAGTGATTATCGATTTCTTCCTGTATTTTGTGGTAGTGTATATCGATGTGTTTCGTTCAGTCGTTTAGCTGATGGTTTCTCACGAGAAAATTTGCACCGGTGTTATCTGCATGTAAAGCGATCGGTAAGTCGAGACGGATATCTTTGAGACCCTTTCGGAACCATTGGATTTGTCTTGCGGCAAGTGACATTGCGACATATTTGGCTTCGGTTGTTGATAGTGCAACCGAGGTTTGTTTCTTCAAGTGCAATGAGATGCATGCACCGTTGAGGAGTACAATGTATCCCGAAAAAGAACGGCGGGTATCGAGGCAAGCGGCGAAGTCAGCGTCAACGTAGGTATCGATAGCGTTTGTCGTGTTGTAAGGGTAGAAGAGTCCCATGTGTTTTGTTCCGTTAACATATCGAAGGACGTGTTTAGCCGCCTTGAGGTGTTGTTCGGTAAGGCAAGCAGAAAATTGGGAGAGGAAAGAATTTGTGTACGCTAGATCGGGTCTTGTACCAGTAGTCAGATACATAAGTGATCCCATCATCGATTGGTAAATGGAGGGGTCTGGAATGCGTGTGTCTTCGGTCCCCGACGTAAGTTGAATGCCTTTTGGTAAGGGTGTAGTGACGCTATTAGAGTTTTTCATTGAGAATCGTTTGAGGACTGACTTGATGTATTGCTCTTGGGTAAGATGTAGCCCGTCTGGTGCGTATGCGATGTGCAAGCCGAGTAAGAATGTGGCTTCCCCAAGGTCTGTAATCTCGAATGCCGTTTTCAGGTCTTCTATGAGAGATGTAGCTTCGGGGGTATCGGCTGCGTGGATAGCGATGTCGTCAACGTAAATCGAAACGTAGATGTCGCGTTTATCGTGAACAAGCATGCATGGGTCGAGGGATGATGTCGTAAATCCTCGGGAGGTCAAGAATCTGGCAAAGAGAGCATACCATTCGTTTGCAGATTGCTTAAGTCCATAGAGACATCGGTTAAGTTTCCATACTTTGCCTTCGTCACCGAACCCAGGTAACCGTCGCATGTAAACTTCTTCTTTCAATTCGCCGTAGAGGAAAGCGGATTTAACCTCGAATTGTCGCGGTCGCCATTTGTTTTTAGCGCATATCGCGAGAAGGAAGCGGAGAGATTCGTAACGTATGACGGGGGCAAAGGTTTCTTCAAAGTCGTAGCCGGGGATTTGTCCAAACCCTTTAGCGACGGCTCTTGCTCGATACCTTTCTAGGGTGCCATCAGCGTTTCTTTTAACTCTGTAAACCCACTTACTTTCGATGATTTTCCGTCCAATCGGTTTATCGACAACATCAAAGGTTCCACTCTTCTTGAGCACCAGAATTTCATAGTCCATAGCCGAGGTCCATTGGTCACGGTAGGGGCTGTTTATAGCTTGGTGACAAGTGGTTGGGTCCTCGTCCGGGATTTCGGTAGCATTTCTGCCATATCGAACCGGTGGGCGTGATACTTGTCCAGACCGAGTCCTGATTCCTTCTTCGGGTTCCGGTGGTTGATCCTGTTCATGGGCAGGTGGTTCCGGAGTTGGAGAAGGAGGTGCGGGATTCTCGTAGTCTTCTGGATGTTCTGGTGGTGGAGGTGGATGTACTTCGACGTCTGGTAGTGGTAAAGGTTGGTCGTCATCTTCTATTTCTTGAGGCTTGTCGCGAGGTTGCGAGGCTGTCGAGAAAGAGGGAAGCGTGGCGGTCGCAAAGGTCTCCGATGTATGGGTCAGTTGTCTTGGATCCGACGGTCTAGTTGGGTCAAGTGGTATAATTATCTTGGTTGTCCAATGGATTTGTCTTGTTTCGGGCATCCGATGTTGCGATAGTATATATATCCAGTATATTTTGTCGGAGGGGGTATAACCGACAAGATATCCTTCCCAGGCCCGGGGCTGTAGCTTCGTTCCAGGTTTTCTTTTCTCCTCTGGTATATGGACGTAGCATTTGGTCCCGTATGAGCGCAAGTGGTTGATCAACGGCTTTGTTTTGTAGATAGCTTCATAGGGCGTTGAGTTTCCCATGACTGGGTTAGGGAGTCTGTTCCTAAGGTAGACCGCAGTGGAGACTGCTTCGGCCCAAAGGCTAAGGGTAAGTCCAGTCAACATAGAGCGTGTCGATGTGATGATGGTACGGTTGTACCTTTCGGCAACACCATTGGATTCATGTGAGTAAGGAGGGGTCTTATCATGCACAATACCATGCTTCTGAAAAAGGGTAAGCATCTTGTCATTGATGTAATTGCCTCCATTGTCAGTATGGAATCTTTTGATGGTGGTGGAATCCTGGGTTGTTCTTTCGTTGATGAACTGTTGGAACACTTTTACCGAGTCGGACTTCGCTTTTATGGTGTAGATCCATGCATCGCGTGTATTGTCATCGATGAAGGTGATATAGTACCAGGAGTTGCCAAAGGAGGGTTTCGAGAATCGTCCGCTAAGGTTGGAGTAAATTAACTCGTAAGGTGTGTCACATCGTTTCTCAGTTGATTTGGGCTTTGACTTAGTTGACTTGGAGGTGATGCAGGTTTCGCATTGCCAGTCTTTCGGAACCGTAGGAATCGCGGGAGAGTCGGAGTAGTGGTCGGTTTTGAGGTATTGCGGCGATGGATGTCCAAGGGCTTCATGCCACTCTTTGTAAGTCATCTTGTTCACCGTCTCTTTTTCCTCTTGCACAACATAGTTCTGTCCGTCAAGCTTTCCCCATAGAACCTCTGTTTTATTTTCCCTAAAAACATACATATCCTTCCCAGAACTCCGCAAAGAAAAACCTTTTCCCATAGAAACGAGAGCGCATCATGACAGCAAGTTACAAGAACCCAACTTAGGAACCCAAAGAACCCATTGTAGAAAGACAGAGTCTGTCCGGCCATCAGATTTTTTGGCCTCAAGCTCCACTGTTCTACGGCCGCATGATTCTATTACCGAATCATCGTCTAACTTAACGGTACCTTGTGAAGGTTGGAAGTTTATAAGAAGGTCGGTTTGGATGTCTCTTCCTTTCCATGCTTCGCCGAGTGTCTGGCTCTGTCCTTCTTTCGCTTCTCGTTGTCGGCCTTGAGCTTGTTATACTCATTCCAGGAGTAGCCTTCACTGCGAGTAGAGGGGTAGTGCTTTTTACAGTAGGAACATTCCTTCGTTTCGGCCGGTTGCCGGCGGACCGTATCGCGAGCCTTTCTCTTTCCTTTGACCTCAGCGCTTTTATACGCCTTATCGTCCTCAGAATTAACCGAGGATTTCAAGTCCAACAGTTTGTTGTAGACATGATTGTAGGTAAGGTCCTCCTTGGTTTGGAGGTTGTCGACAATGTTGCTTATCGATGGAGGCAGGGAACGGAGGAGACCGGCGGCTTTGGCTTCGGTTGACTCGAATACCGATTTAAAAACAAACGGTAGAGCGTATCGGTCGGTTTCCGAAGCAGAGGAGCAACGAAGTTGCATTCGATTCCATAGGGTATCGTACTTGTTGATGTGGTCCGGCATAGGTTCGGACGTATCGTACTTGGCGTCGAGGACCGCGTTTAGCTAGTCAAAGAAAGAGGAGGTATTTTCACGAGCGAATTTATCTTCGAAGGCTGTCCAGATGGCGGGTAGTGTCTTGTGGGTGGCCAGCAAGATTAGCCATTTTGGATCGATCCTTTCGAGGAAGTAGGCCGAGGCCCACTGGTAACGATGGCGGAAAGAATCTTGAGCATCTTCATCATTATCGCGTCCAGTATTTGTTCCTGCTTCCGGTAATGTTTCTTCTCCTCTTACTATGTCCCAACAATTAAATAAGGTGAGAACATATTCTGATATATCACGCCACGTTCTGTAGTTTTCTGGGCCCGTGAGCTTTGGGATTGAGCTCAGTTTATAGGCGGGTGCCCAGTCTTGCTTTCAGTTGGCGGAATGATTTTGCGGCGGTAGGTTTGCAGGGCCAGCGGGATCCATTGGTGGAGGTGTAGGTGGTGCGCCTGGCGGTGATGCAGGTGGATTAGTAGGAGGAGGAGCCGGAGGGAATGGAGGTACGGGAGGGAGTGGAGGTTGCTTGAGTTCTTCTTCGGAGAGGTCGTCGTGTGGTGGAAATGGGGTTTGTCTGAAGATAGCGGACATGCAAAAAATAGGTTACTATGATTTAACCTATGTTAAAAATCCTCGATCAAAATTAATAACCACCACCCCCATAGGCCAACACTCCTACACTTGTGGAAGCCGGTTTGCAGCACACCCGGATGCTCCTGGGACTGCGGCCGCGCCCGCAGATGTCTGATTCAGGCTTCCAAGAGGGTCAGAAGTGCCGGAAGGGTGATGGAGGACCGCGTGAACGGTGCGTAAGGAAAGAAGAGGATTAGGAGGGAACGGGTGGCAGATTCTGCTTTTAAGCGAGGGTGAATGCCAAGAATGTTTCGCCGAGAAAACTTCGTGCCGAGGGAATAAAGTTTCGTTACGAAGAAAGTTGCAGTTTGATCAATGTTTTCGACTCACATGAATTTGTTTCGTTTCGAAGGTAGAAATGTTTCGCGTCGGGAGAAATGTTTCGATCGTAGTAGGTAGGAAGCGTGTAGGTGTAAGTCGCATAGTTATAGAGGCACCGGGCTCATAACCTGTTCAAATGTGTGGGTACGGCACTATCTTAATAACTTTGTACGAAAGTACGACACAGTAGTAAGAGTATACTGCGGGCACGCTAAGCGAGGAGGAATTTTATATGAAGGTAGATTGGTAGTAGTTCTTGTCCTTAATTCTCTTAAGCGAGATGGGTGGTAACCCCTATTTATACAGGTGCTCATTCTTCGCGTAACCAAGAGGAAATGTAAGGGAAAACATAAGTATCGACGTGTTTGACCGTAACATAAGTAGGAAAAACATAAGTGCGAACGTGTTTGACCCTAAAGAACTGCCAAGGAAATCCCATAAAACATGTGTACATCTGAGGTGGTGTGAACGGATAATTAGAACATAATTGTAAATCAAATGACCGATGACCGTGCATGATGATGCATAAAATGTGAGAAATAAACCCGAACACCAGATAAGAAAAGCATGCCAGAATTCCCTAATCGTATCATGAAAAATCAATGAAATATCCGCAATACATACTCAGCTGTAGTAATGTCCGTGAACTAGAAATAATACTAAGTAGAGGAATATACGATATTATCAAGGAGAATATACATATGAAACGAATTAGAAAATTCAACAGAAGTCAAAGGCATAGTCCTAGGATTATGTGAATGGAAGGATGAATACTTGTGGTACGATGGGAAAATCTGGATACCGGATAAAGAAGAATACGCACAGAGATCATACGACACCATCATGACCCACCATACGCAGGACACGGAGGAACAGCCAAAACTACCGAATTTATCAACCGACGATACTATTGGCCCAAAATAAGAGAAGACATCAAGCGATACGTCAAAAACTGCGACACATGTCAACGAACTAAGGTGGTCCGTCATGCACCTTATGGATTACTCAAATCAAATGAAGCCCCAGGAAAACTATGGAAATCAATATCACTTGACTTCATTACGGATTTACCAAAGTCAAACGATCAAAATGCCATTTTAGTAGTGGTTGATCGTCTGACCAAAATGAGTCACTTCATACCTTGCAGAACGGATATGACGGCGATACAATTTGCAGAAATCTTTCTAAAAGAAGTATATCGACTGCACGGATTGCCAAAAGACATCATTAGTGATAGAGGATCACTATTTACGTCAGAAATATGGAAAGAAATAACTGAAAAACTTGGAATCGAACGACACATGAGCACTGTATTCCACCTGCAGACAGACGGACAGACGGAACGGATCGACGGCATATTAGAACAATACCTACGGGCCTACGTCAATTACCAGTAAGATGATTGGTGTAAATGGCTACCGACGGCCGAATTCGCCTACAACAACGGAAAACAAGAAACTATCAAGACAACCCTCTTCTTTGCAACTTACGGACGGCATCAAGAACAGGAAACCATAGGTCATATACTCCAAGGAAAGATAACGGACAAAAAAGATATGAGTCAACTACATGATATATTACGAACAGAAATGGTCACGGCGCAATTACGACAAAAGGAAGAATACGATCGTAACCGAAAACCCGATTCAAACCTGAAGTCAGGAGACATGGTTTGGTTACTACCAAGGAACATCAAGACCACGCGACCAACAAAAAAACAGGATTACAAGAAAATAGGACCATTTAAAATCTTGGCAAAGATACGAAGCCGCGCTTATAAGCTCGACCTTCCACCCACCATGAAGATACATAACACCTTCCACATCAGCCTCCTCGAACCCTACCAAGACAATCCTCTACCGTTTCAAAAAAAACTAGCACCACCGCCCATTGAAATAGACGGTGAATCAGAATACCAACTTGAAAAAATCATCGACTCTCGGTTACACTACGGTCGCTTGCAATCCAGAGCCAAGTGGACTAGATACTCTTCTAAACACGATAAGACTAGGTAACCAGCCGAAAACTTCGAACACGCACAAAATGCAGTCCACCAGTTCTACGAATGATACCCACACAAGCCACCAGCCGACAGTCGAGGACATACCCGAATCAGGGCATGTCGCGCCAACATTGCACCGCACAGACTCCTATCAGTGGCAACAATTACCGATACCATCAACCCTACAAAACATTCCGGGACGCGACGCGTTCAAACACATTACACCAACAAGCCCGGGGTATCGAACCCCAACACCAGTCAAGGAAGAACCTACGGACGAAGACTGGGTAAATCTGGTGGATTTACCCCTATCGAAAACCACGACACACGAAAGGGAACACGCGAACCTGTCATGGACAGGATGCTACAACGACGAGTAGCACGTGCACAGCAGCAAGAAGGAGGGCTCGGGATATTGGCCTCGGGAAGCGAACCGATGGCCACCCAAGACTTGACCCCTAGGATCACCCATGAGATCCCCGACACCAGAACCAGTGGCTTTGGTACAATACATCAAACCGACTCCAAGAACGGAGTCGAAAAGGAGGGGGGTGAAAAAACAAAAGTGGGCAAAGCCCAGGAGGACGAGGCACTTCTCCTGGGAAGAAGAGACGGAAAAACCAGAGACGACGGTAATGAAATTGTTGGCGGAAGTGGAGGAGACCAAGAAATTGTTGGAATGGGAAGCGGAAAAAATAGGACAACTCCAGAGCGAGTTAAGGGAGGAAACGAGGATAAGGAAGGCACTCCAAAACGACTGGACGAGGGAAGAGAAGGAGGCGGAAAGGGCCCTGACGAGAGTACGGAAAGTCAGCACTTGGTTGAACACGGAAGCCAAGTGGGAACTACCGGCAAGGGCATGGGGAGGATTGGAGGATAGACTGTTGTAAGCCCAATGGGACTCGGGCTGAGGGAGAGGGGAGCTAACGTCACAAAATGTGACTAAGCAAGGCAGATTTTACATAGCTCGGATTTCCAAGCTATAGGTATGTGGGGATTTCACATGATGCACACTAGTGCGCCATAGGTTATTATATCTACCTGTTGGTGACGCACACTTGTGAGTTACACGATGTTATGATTTTCGCACATGACTCAAGTTATGAGTCATGGGTTTCACTCAGGTGACGCGAGTTGCGCACCTGAAATAGTTATTAAGGTTTTGATTAGGTTTAGGCATGTTGCGCAGCGACTCATAAGAGTCGGCTGATGGATTTCATGTGACTCATAGTTATGAGACACAAGGGTCGCGTGACACATAAGTATGAGTCACGCCAGGTGAAGAGCTACTATATAAAGGGTCACTAGGACCCCTAGTATTAGCTCTTCACATGTTCTTCTTGTTTATTTCCTACCTTTAAGTTATTATCAATACAAACCTACTTTTACGCTCTTTAAGATTTATTCTTAAGAAACCCAAGAATTGTCTTTCCTCTCACGCGAGAAAACTATTTCTCCTCCCATGTCGAACGACTAAGTCCGAATTGAGGACTATGAAGATTAAAGAGATAGGCGCGAATAAAATAATAGTCATAGGACTGGACTATCGAGATCATGTAGGCCCAGGCCCGGGAACTATCTACTTACATCAAGAGAAGTATCGTTACCTGTCACTCGGTCCTACTCGGTAGGATTCTTAACACTCGAGTCTGTCCCAGCCTTTATCACCAAACTGGGTGGTTACCCCGTTACCCTCGGTATCCCTTGGTTAAAACAATACGATGTCACTATTCGCTTCGCCTCTAACACTGTCACCTTCAAATCCGACTACTGTCTCAAATACTGTACCGCTGATGTAACCGGTATTCAAGGAATCAAACATGAAATTCCCCACTTCCTCAAAGCCTACGCCCTCCAACGTGCTCTCGACTACACAGTATTGGAACAACAGGAAGTCTAGGAAATTGTTCCTCCTGAGTACCATGATTTCCTACCATTGTTCCTAGAAATGAAACAGACCCAACTGCCTCCTAGCCGACCAGGAGTGGACCATGAGATACCCCTGAAACCTGGTTTCACCCCCCCCTTTGGCCCTCTCTACAACCTGTCCCCGCCGAGCTCGCCGCCCTAAAAGGATAGATTGACGAAAACCTAGACAAAGGATTCATCAGCCCTTCCACCTCCCCACCCTCGTCCCCAGTATTGTTCATCAAAAAGAAGGACGGCACCTTGAGACTCTGTGTGGACTACCGGGGATTGAACGAAGGGACTGTCAAAGATTGCGGACCCCTTCCCCTGTTAACCGAGACCTTTATGAATATCGCGGAGGCTAAAATTTACTCCAAGATCTACATCCGTGGGGCTTACAACCAGGTCCTAATGGACAAGAAGGACTGCTGGAAAACAGTCTTCGGCACTCACTACAGGCTCTTCGACTCTAACGTCATGCCCTTCGGCCTCACCAATGCTCCCGCCACCTTCTAGCCCTTTATCAACAATGTCCTACGCCAGGGGCTAGACCGGTTCTGCACTGCCTACCTTGATGACATCCTCATTTACAGCAAAATGGAAGAGGAATACATGGAGCATGTGTGTTGGGTACTCAAAGCTTTGCAGGACGCCGACCTCGAAGCCAAACCACAGAAGTGTGAATTTCACGTTACCCATGTGGAATACCTCAGTTTTATTATCAGCCCCAAAGGTATATGAATGGGTAACGCCAAGGTTGAAACTGTTACTACTTGGCCTGTGCCCGACCGTGTACGCAAGGTCCGCGCCTTCCTTGGCTTTGGCAACTTTTACCGACGGTTTATCTGCGCCTTCTCACACCTGGCACGCCCTCTCACAGTCCTCACCAAGAAAAACAAGCCCTTTGTTTGGACCCCCGAATTTCAGCGCGCTTTCGAACGATTAAAGAAGGCCTTCACCACGGCTCCTGTCCTCGCCCACTTCGACTTCCACGAAGAAGTGATCATCGAAACTGATGCCTCTGACTTCGTCTCTGCCAGTGGTATGTCACAAAAGGACGACAGTGGGCGTCTCCACCCTGTCGCCTTTTATTCCCGCAAGCACAGTCCTGGTGAATGTAACTACGACATTTACGACAAGGAACTCATGGCTGTGGTCAGACCCTTCGAGGAATGGCAATGCTACCTTCTGGGAAGGCAAATAACCATCCTGACAGATCACCTCAACCTCAAGCATTTCACCACCAAAAGGCTGTTAAACAACCAGCAAGCCCGACGGTCCGAGTTTCTGTCGCAATTCAATTACTGAACTGAGTACCAACCTGGAAACCTAAATGGCAAAGCGGATGCCCTAACCTGGATGAAGAACGAAACACCCGAGGAGGTAGAAGAATTAAGAAACCACCGCACTCAAGTAGTGCTAAAGTCTCAGCCTCTGAGTTTGTTGGCGAACATTACACTCCCTACTGGAGCGTCCCCTATCGAAGATCATTGGAGAGAGGTCTACGAAGCTGCCACTATTCCAACCCAGGTCTTCTGGGCCCTTGACAAGGGTGACCGACACTCCCACCTTCTATTGCTGAATGAGCACAAATGCGAGGGAGATCGCCTGCTCTACTGCGATAGGATTTATGTCCCCCTGCATGATGAGTTGCGCCTTCGACTGATACAAGACTCCCATAACTGGCTCTCTGCAGGACACCCTGGACGCGCCAAAACCCACGAGCTTATGTCCCGACGTTACGTTTGGCCTGGCATGAGGCGAGACATTGGGCACTTCGTGGCCAACTGCCATACATGTCAAAGAAGCTACACCACCTGTCATGCCCCCTTTGGCATCCTGCGCCCCCTTCGGATACCTAACCGTCCCTGGGAACATATATCGATGGACTTTGTTACCGGCCTACCATGGAGCCACGGGAATGATGCGATCCTGGTAGTGGTACATCGACTATCCAAAATGCGCTACCTCATCGCCTGTTGTACTACCATCGACACCCCTGCCCTGGCTGACCTGTACCTTCACCATATCTGGAAACACCATGGGCTCCCAAAGACTATCACCTCTGACCGCAGTACTCAGTTCACAGCAGACTTCTGGAGAACAGTATGCGAGAAGTTGCAGGTCGAACGAAAGATGTCCACAGCTTTTCATCCCCAGACGGACGGCCAAACGGAACATGTCAACGCCATCATGGAACAGTACCTTCGAGCTTTTGTTAACTACCAACCGGACGATTGGTCCCTATGGCTTCCTATGGCAGAATTCGCAGCCAACAACCATGCGTCAGAGTCCACTGGTTTGTCCCCCTTCTTTGCTAACCATGGCTACGACCCCTGTATGGACTTCCTGGACACCACCAATGAAACCTCAGATGAACCCCGAGCCGGCCCCTTTGTGGACTGCATCAAAGACATCCACGCCCACTTAAGAACCGAGATCGCCTTTGCCCAGGACCGGCAGCAGGAATATGCCGACAAAGGGAGACTCCCGGCCCCTCACTTCCAGATTGGGGACCGTGTCTGGGTAAATGCCAGAAACATCCGCACCAATTGGCCCTCCCTGAAGCTGGACGACAAACGTTTTGGCCCCTACCCCGTCCTCGCCCAGGTAGGAACCCATGCCTACCGCTTAGACCTCCCGCCTACCATGAAAATCCACAACGTGTTTCATGTCTCCCTCCTTGACCTCGCTTCACACAACCCCCTCCCAGGCCAGGAGGTTCCACCACCACCCCCAGTGGAGGTCGATGGCGAACAGGAATGGCAGGTGGAGGAGATCTTAGATGCCAAATTCGTCCGCAACCGCCTACACTACTTGATCCGTTGGAAGGAGTATGCGGAGGCTACTTGGGAACCTGCTGACTTGGTCAACTGGCTCAAAGCTCTGGATCAGTTCCACGAACGCTACCCACATAAGCTGGGCCCCTTACCGGAATAGCTCACCTCAAGGGACTTTGGCGTCAGAGAGGGGGGCTAGTGTCACGGCCACCCGGCTATGGAAGCGGGATATGCATGGATTTTTGGTTGCATATATGGGATGTGGTTTTCTTGGTTACATAGTGGAATTTCCTTTGTATAGGCTAATGGGACGCGTTGCCACGCTACGGAAGATGGCAGAACCAGACAGAGAAATCGTGGCTGCACGCAACGCCAAGGACTTTCTTTTGTATTGGTAATCAGGGAGGATTTCCTTAGTATATAAAGGGGTGTGCCCCTTTATATTTTTCTTTCTTTACTCAATCTGGTAATCTCCTTTGGACACCTGTACCTAGGAATTACACCTTCTACTATCTGGCATCCTCTTGAACCTCTAAACCCTGACCCTGAACCCCTGAACCTCGAACCTCGTACAACTCGCTTCGGTTGTACCCCCGCACCTAGACCCCGTCTCCCAAGTCCTGCCTGTCCTTCTCGTGGTGTGCCTTGGGCTACCCGACCCTCAGACCCTGTCCATTACAGCAACTCGCATCACCCAGGTGAAACCCATGACTCGTAAGTATGAGTCATGTGCGAAACTTCATAACATCATATGACTCACAACTGTGAGTCACAAACAGGTAAACATAATAACCTATGGCGCACTAGTGGGTGTCATGTGAAATACCTAACATACCTATAGGTCGGTATTGCGAGCTATGTAAAATCTGCCTCGCTTAGTCACAGTTTGTGACAACGACCGACAGTGTGACGCAAGCCATGAACTGAGTACGAAGAACCGCATTTGGCTCCTACCTTTCCTGATAATCCTCTTACCATCCAGTTCTTTGGCGCCTTTTCTGCAACTGGGCATACTCAGCTTGTTCCAATCCAGAAGAGAACAGAAAGAGAGCGAGTGGATGAGAAAGATCGACTGGGTTTGAACTCTATTCAATATGTGAATGAGATAATGGTCCCTCACCTCCTACCACTTTATGAGAGCATGGAAGGAATGGAAGAAGGATATCAGACTATTGAAGACGGTGCTCCTTATCACACATCACGATATACTCAAACGTTTCACTTCATGAATGGGATTCTACGAATGGATTGGGCTCCCCACTCACCTGACATGAATCCTATCGAGAATGTTTGGGCGCTATGGAAAGCGAGGGTTAGGAAGGCATTTCGGGATCATGCTTGCCGCCCCTATGGTCAAGATGAAGTTATTCAATTGGCACAAAAGATCTGGATGGATGTCACGGCCACCCGGCGCGCTGAACGTGGAGGAACATTGGACTTTTGGTTACATATATCGGCTGTGGGTTCTTTGGTTGCGTTGTAGAATTTCCTTTGTGTTATGATTGGGATAGGTTGCCACGCAACGGAACCTGGCGGAACATGACGGAAAGATCGCGGCTGCGCGCGACACCAAGGACTTTCTTTTGTATTAGTGATCATGGAGGATTTCCTATCTATATAAGGGGGTGTGCCCCCTTATACTTTATGTTCTTTACGCAATCTGGTAATCTCCTTTGTACACCTGTACCTAGGAATTACACTCTCTACTATCTGGCGTCCCCTTGAACCCCTGAGCCCTGACCCTGAACTCCTGAACCCCAAACCTCGTACAACTCGCTTCGGTTGTACTCCCCGTACCTCGACCTCGTCTCCAGATTCCTGCCCGTCCTGATCGTGGTGTGCCTTGGGCTACCCGACCCTCAGACCTTGTCCGTTACAATGGAGTTGCTGTGGGGTAGGATCTATCGGTGGATAGATGGAATGCCAGGACGGATCACTGCTCTACTAAGGAACCATTGGGGTCCTACTCGTTGGTAGTTTGTAGTCCTTAACTGTATTCTTATTTGCTTTCTTTCTCTTTGGTTCTGGCAGCCCTATGTTTTTCTTATATTATAATATGTTCGGTGTTGTGAAAATTTCTGGGAGTGACAAGACCCGTTGTCCCACAATTTTCTTCACGCGACTGGCGGTGAGTGGTGGTACTCGTGCCGAGGTTGTAGCTTGAGCGCCACAACCCGTAAAGGTTGCAGGCTCACCTTATCCGTAAGGGGTACTATTGGTACCAGGCAAAGAGTGAGTGACAGATCGGGTTTAAGGTAAAGCCGCAACTATTACAAGTACGAGTACCAGTACTTGTACAAGTAGCGGTAGGGGAGTTACTGACAAGTTCATTTAAGTTGACCAGCAAGATACTCCCTGTCTTGTGTGAAAATACCCCCTCTGCGCCTTTGTAAACCACTAGGGATGTTGAACTGTCAGCCACCCTTTCGAGTGCTCACAAAAGTGGGCCTGCAAGCATTGTCGGTTGCGTTGTTGGCGCTTGGTGAAGAGGATTTGTGCCATGGCACAGGCCTCCAAACCAATCTGCCCGGGCAAAATTAATACAAATAAAAACAAATTTTCAATGAGAAAATTGAACAAAGGAGGAAGAAGAAACACAAAAGGAGGAACTATCTGCAGAGTGAATTTCAGTATTGGCAAGTCTTGAAGTGAGCAAAAGTTGTGAGGTTATTATCATCTCCAAGTGAGGGATTCCAGTAGAAACATGGTTCACCGATTCTCGACAACTGAGTCGTGCTGGACAGTGCCAGAAGTTAATCTCGCCATGCTCTGGCATTACGATACAAGTGCAGTCGCACCCCGCTATCCCGGACCCCTACACTACAATTTTAAAATTCAGCCAATCAACCATCGACACATCACTCGGAGATAGTTACAACCCGAGCTTTTGTTTCACGGTTTTGTTTCCCGGCAGCTTTCCATCAGGATGGAGGCTACTATGGGCATGCCGAAGCTTTTGCAAAGGGTGTTGGTATCTACTGACAAGGTACCGGATGGACTTTTACTGAAATATCATCATTCGAACAAGTGTGCGAACAAGAGTAAGGACAAAGATGCCGCAATTAATGAATATATGGCGGATCACGGATGTCCCAAGGTCATGAGTGAACTAAAGCTGGCAGTTAAGCTAGTGATGGTAATAAAAGGCTGTGTCGACTGTGAAGTTGACAAAAGCACGTCGGCTGGCATTTTTTTCGGGGGTGACTCGCAGGAGAGTGAGTACCTTCCCCCTACTCAAACGACTAATGACGACAGTTACATGAGTACGGATAGCCCATCCTCCAGCGCAGCCACATGGGGCACGTCTCAACTCGGACCGAAGAACATCCCGATGGACATGGGTGATGGTAAGAACACTGAGAAAACGGGTCTTGGTGATAGTAAACATGCAGGGCATGTTACTCTTCCCGACATGGAAATGAGGTTTCGGAAAAAACCTACCGAGCACGAATCGAGTTTACAGGAAGACCCCGTTTGTTCCCTTCCGGAAACTGTCCCATATACTAATAGTACAATGGACCAATGCCTGATGGAAGCACTGGGCGAAATAGAAAAGGGCGAGGCAATCCCTGCTGTGGAAGGGCTGACCATGTTTGAGAGGCTGGACAGACTGGAGAGTCTGGTATCAGGCATGAGGGAGGAAAATGACGTTCTTAAAGACCGTCTTGATGATATTGATGAGAAGGGATGCAGAAATTGTCGAGGTGGTAAGAAGGTGACTCAGGCCCCGGCCCAGAGGCCCTCTGAAACCAAGACGCGAGACAAACCGTCCGTACCCACAAAGCCTAAGAGGCTACGGAACTTGACCCTGAAGGAGCGACCGGAAAAGAGCGGCCAAAAAACGGTTGCCCCGGCTATTTTGAAGCCGATCTATGGTATGATGGAGGAAGCGAAACCCAAGAGTTTTGCCGGTGTGACCAAAGCTGGCGGCAACAAAGATGGTTACACCCTTGTTGGAAAAAAGAAGGACAAGAGGGCCCACGCGACTCCAGTGTCTACGATACCAGTGATGGAGAGACGCGTTAAGATTAAGTTCACCGATATGGTGAGAAAGAAGAAACTCCCCGCCGGTGAAACACCTGAATCGATCAGGAAGGAACTCAACGACACCCTACAAAGACTAGGGGCCAAGGACGTTTTCTTCTCTGAGGCCTCAACCAACCGATGGGGAGACATACACCTCACACTGTCAAACACTAGGGCCAACGACATTAGCAGTTACCTGCTGGCACTTCGTGAAGCCCTGGAGGGGATGCAGCTTGGACCTTTTGAGTTCCATAGGGATTTTCGGAAGGTGAAGATTTGTGTATCGATGGTTCCCCTATGGAAGAGGAACCGTACGGGCCGCTCATGGCAACCGGAGGACTGGAACGGAGAGAACGCCTTTGACGACCTGGCCATAGACGTAACAAAGAGCAACCCTGGACTTACACTGGGTGGACCCCCCCGTTGGGCTGGGCGACTTAGTACGATGAAAGATCGAAGCCAGAGCACAGCGAGTCTGGTACTACTTGTGGAAGAGAACGATCGAATTAAGAACCTCCTCCGCCAACCGGAACCTAAAATCACGATTGGGGGAAAACAGAGGTTTTGCCGGTATTTTCAGGAGGACCGCAGAACCATGATGTGCCATCGCTGCCTTGACCTAAACCACCGAGCCAGTGAGTGCAAGGGACCGGAACGTTGTCCAATTTGCAATGGACCGCACCAGAAATCGAAACACGTTTGCGAAAAAGGATGTGACACCAAGGGTGAGGGGTGCGAGCACTACGAGACCAAATGCCGCCACTGTGATTCCACGGAACACATCTCTGGATACAGCCAGTGTGATGCCCTACGGGGTAGCGGTAACCCCAATAAAAGAACGGCTAACCGTACGCGAGACCAAGAAGGTAGATGGTTCAGGGGAGTAAGAAGTACACCCCTATACGAGATGCTTTCGGGAAATGAGGAAAAGAATGAAGGGGATGGAGAAAAAACATTAAATACTGTTTAATGTTTATTACGACCTGCACCATAAACGTGGGGGGTGGCGAAGGAAATAGGAGTATGGTGTTAGAAAAACTGGGTTGGTCAGATATAGTTTTTATAGTTGACCCGCCCAAAGGAAGAGATGGAAAGTACATAGAACAGGAAGGGTTTTGTTACTGTTTAATTTCATTTGTTAAGGGGAGTGAGGTGGAGGTTTATGTTAGGAATGAGATGGTGGGTTTGTTTGAGGTGGACGACCATGGGAAAGAATATGGGGTGGTCAGGTACCGTGCTATGGATGGTGAGAACAGAAAACTGGGGGGGCTTTACTTCCGACCTGATACCCCCAAAAAAGACCTATTGGCTTGCCTCGAGAAAACCAAAGACAGCGACTACGTCACCGGGGACTTCAATGCAAGAAACCCAATTTGGGGACACCGAGCTGGGGACGGTAGAATGAACAGCGCGGGCAAGATCCTGGAAAAATAGTGTCTAGCAAAGGGAAAGAAAATTTACCAACCGAAAGCCAAAACATTTCGTAGAACCTCCGTCATTGACTTGGTTGTCTATACCTACACTATTCCGGAGCCCAAGATACGTTACACTGACCAGGGTGGGATGGAACACCAGGGTATCATATTGAAACTGGATGTGGCAATTCCCGGGAATTTGGAGAAACAAGGGATATCGTAGAAAAAAGTGAACTACGAGAAACTGGGCAAAAGGCTTTCCGAAATAAGGGTCCAGGATGGACGGGATATCTGGGATGATGTAACGTGTTCGCACCGGGGTGCTAATCACGCTTCTAGGTACAATAGGAGTAGCGCACAAGTTGATCTACAACCGGTGGGCGTACTGCGCTAAGGGAGGCTCCGAGAGGAAGATATAAAGAATAGGGACTTGAAGAGGTAACCATTCAACCAAGTATATTAGAAATACTCTGTCCGTCGAAGTCTGCTGTTCCTCTAAGGGACTCAGCGGTCTTTAAATACAAGCTTCGTCCCTGTCCCGCATGGACGGATTTCCACATCCTCGGTGAGCAACCCATAAAACAAACTGAGTATCAAAGGATACTCGAAACCGCAAGTAAAACAAACTGAGTATCAAAGGATACTCGAAACCACAAATAAAACAAACTGAGTATCAAAGGATACTCGAAACCGCAAGTAAAACAAACTGAGTATCAAAGGATACTGGAAACCACAAATAAAACAAACTGAGTATCAAAGGATACTCGAAACCGCAAGTAAAACAAACTGAGTATCAAAGGATACTCGAAACCACAAATAAAACAAAACATAAAAAAAATCCTTGAACCGAACGGACTGAACTCCAGTTCCGGTTACATTCCCTAAAACAAAACATCTGTTTACTTAAACAAATCAATATTCTAGAAATTCAAAATCCTCATAAAAATCCTCGCCATATTCCTCATCAGCGAGTGCCCAATCCCCATCACCAATACAAAACACACATGTCTGCAATTGCAAAAAACAATTGGAATAAAGGAAATGAAAATCACAGTAATCGTGGATACCTGCCGCTCTTTCCCATACTTCCACAAGTAGGTCTTCGCAATTTGGGCAATAATCAACCAAAAGGGTATCAAAGTAGTTTTCAAGTAGGATAGCACTGCGGTCCACCAACAGTCCCACAAGCTGATGGCGTAGCCTCACATTCAGTTCCTCATAGTTTTCCATCTTTAAGGTATTCGGATAGAGAGCGTGCCATTAGATAAAGGTGTCTATAATATCTGCCATCGCTTAGTCTTCGTCACTGCTGCTTTCAAACTCGTTTGCGTCATAGGGAGCCCAGAAATCCGGTCTGGTAGGAGGGTCTTCGCGTATTCGTTGTGTGATAGGTAAGGTAGGTGACCAAGCTATCGTTATATGGTTGATGGTGGGTGGTAGTCGTTCTCCAGGCATGTTGGCTTCCCACCACTCATGCACAAGGGTCATCGCATTCTCGATTCCTTCCACTGGCTCCCAGCTATTCTCCGAGTCTGGATAACCTTTCCATTTGATCAGGAACTAGTCAGTTCCATAGCACTTTCTATGGTCAAGTATCTCTTCCACTTCCCATTCCTCCTGGTTGTGGATAAGTAGCGGGGCTGGCCGGGAGTGGCTGCGTCCCGGGAATCTGCTATCGTCATTTGCGTGCCATCTCTTAACTGTAGTTGGATGAACCACTGCTTTGCCACGCCGGTACATCCGTCCTCCTAGCTTGATGGTGTAGTTCTCGGTATTGCTGTCGAATTCCAGTACTTTGAAAGGACCTCGCCAGCGGGGTTGGAGTTTCTTGCTTCTGCCAGTTTCAGGACTAAACAGGTTTCCATGTACTATGATCATGGCACCCGGGGGTATGGCATGATGTAATCTCCGTTTCTTTTGTGCCTTTGTTGTGTTTTGGAATCGGGCGGTTCTTAGTGCCTGATAGGTATCATTCCGGAGGGCTTCGTGTTGATTGAGGTGGGTGTCAGATGCCGGTACTGCAGAGTCCTTGAATAAGGTGCGGGGTAAGAGGGGGTAGTTTCGTCCATATATGGCTTTGTAAGGGGCCGTGTCAATAGTACTAGAGTACATTGCATTGATGTATGCTGCTGCTTCTGGAAGGGCTGGTTCCCAGTTGTTTTGTTGCTTGTTGATTATGTTCCGGAGGCCTGTCTTGACTTCTCTAATGTTTCGCTCCGCTTGGCCATTCGTTTGGTGGTGGCCTGGTGCGGCTAAGATGTGCTCTATCCCCATCGAGGTTAAGGTTTGCCTCCAGAACTTCGATGTGAACTTAGGGTCTGCATTGGTAACGATTGAAAGGGGGTGGCCATGAGGAGTAAAGACATTTCGCCGTAGTAGATCCCAAGTATCTTGGGCTGTTGACGATGCAAGGGTGGGTATGAGCCAGGTAAATCCAGAGAAACAGTCCAGTGCAACTAGGATAGTATCATATCCACCGGATTTGTTGAAGGGTTCTGCGAAATCTATAGCATATGACTCAAATACGTCAGCAGGTAGCTTCAGCGTCCAGGCATACCCTTCCGGTAGGGTAGTAGGTTCCTTATTCCTTTGGTATTCTTCACAGGTCTTTGCATAATGTCTGAAATCATTACGCATTTCCGGCCAGTACAGGTATTCTGAAGCATAATGGAGGTTCCGGTCAGCACTAGCATGGCCTTTGTCATGGATTTCGCTGATCAGGTACTCCCGAAGTGTCTTTCCGTTCACTAGGTGGCCATCGGGGACGTAGAGGGCTTTGTTACCATATCGGGTAGGGGCATATATCATTCCATCCGCGATTTCGTAGAGTTTAAGGTCTCCGGTTCTTCCACTATCAAGAACTTTGTGGTAGAGGGGGTCACAACGGTAGGCCTTGATCATCTGGGCTCGAAAGGTTCCCTTCAGGTCATCCATAGCTGACCGCACATCCCTTTCTTCCTCTATGAGTTCTCCTCGGCTAGGTCCCTCACCTTCCTCCTGTCCTAAGTTCCCTTCATCGAAGGATTGGTATAGGTCACGGCGGAAATCGTCATGGGTAGGGGGCATGACAGAGATGAGGGTTTCGGTATTGTAACAGCCAAGTGTGTCACTGTAGAGGGGTCTGGCCACCGGGGGTGGGCTTGATGGGTATTCGGTCGGCGGAGGGTAGAGGGTTGCAGCTGCTTCTAAATGCTGGATGTCAACAGGTGCTTGTGCCTCTGGTTCAAGTAAGGTAGTCGGGGGTGGCGATAGCTCATCTGTAAGGTTTAGGATCTCTTTTGCTTGCTCTTCGTCCCAGGCAGAGCCGTAGTTGGTGGATCCAGACTGCTTGCTGGTTTGGCTTTGACATTTGGGGTGGTTGTTGACAAACTTAATTTCGGTCTGATGGTAAGGACAATGATCACAGTAACACTGAGAATAATGGATCGCTGCATGCTTCCGGTCTGGCGAGGGGGTCCGTCGGAGGGTGCAGGTGTCGCCTTAGTCGTTTCCAGCCACCATATCACCAGGGCTGTCTCGTCCCTCAGCATAATACTCAGTGTAGGAGTCCGGAGGTGGGGTAGGAGTAGGGGAGATAGGTTTCACTAACTCCATGGTGTTGAGTTCTTGTTCGAATGTGGTGGAGTCAGATAGGTCGTCGTCAGATCTGGTGTGGTCATAGACATAGGGCGGGTTCTCGACTTGTTGGTTCTCATAAATGCGGGAGAGGGCGTCAGCTAAATAGTTAGTTCTTCCTGGTATGTAGATGATTGTGGCATCATATTTGCTGATTTTACTGATCCAGCGCGTCCTTCTGCGTCCTGGTATCTTTTCCGTCTTGAGGTTGGTAAGGGGTTGGTGGTCAGTTACTATTGTAAACTGGTTCCCCATCAGGAGATGGTTGAAAGCGTTGAGCGCATCGATAATCGCGAGTGCTTCCTTGTCGGTTGTTCCCTAGTTTATTTGGGAATAGGTGAACTTCCGGCTGTGCAGTGCTGCCGGTCGGGCTGTTTCATGTGACAACCCCTGTCCCACCCAGGCGCCAACTGCGACATCTGATGCATCAGTGATCAACCAAATAGGTTCCTCTTTAGAGTAGTCCAGTGGTCGGACCACTTCCGCTTCCCTGATTAGCTTCTTCACATTTTTGAATGCCTGGTCATGTGTGGGTGTCCAAGCGAACTCAGTCTTTCCTGTTAAATCCGTGAGGGGCGCCATTATTATAGCATGGTGTGGGAGGAACCGTGTGATGTAATTGACTAATCCGAGGAACCGCTGTAGTTTCTTCTGCGTTTGTGGTGTGGCCCAGTTTGCGATAGATTCTATCTTCCCGGGGCGGCATGAATTTCTTGGTCATCGATTACATGTCCTAGGATTTCGAGCCTGTCTGCAAACAGGGTTGTCTTTTTCCTGCTCGCATAGAATTTTTCCTGTCGCAATTTTTCGCACACCATCCTTATGTGCTGCGCATGCTCTTCCTCGGTATTCGAGTAGATTAGGATGTCATCAATGTAGACCCACACAAAGTGGTGTAGGTACTCACTAAACAGGTTTTCCATAATGCGCATAAAGGTGGCGGGCGCATTAGCGTCTCCTTGCAGCATGACTCTGCTGATGAAGGTTCCGAATGGTGTCTTGAATGAGTTTTATGATTCGCTTTCCTCATCCACCCTTGTCTGAAAATAGGCGTCGCTCAAATCTATCTTGCTGCGGTATTTTGCGCGGCCTACTGCTTCCAGGATCTCGGTTTGATTCGGAATTGAGGAACTGTCTATCACCGTGTTGCTATTTCGGAGCTTGAGGTCTACCACTGGTCTGATTCGCTTCCCATCTGTCTTCAATTGGACAAACATAGGCTCTGCACCAGGTGCCTGGTTTCTGTAGATTACTCCTCTTCTCATCATCTCATTAATCCAGTCCTGTAGTTGGTCTTTGTAGGCGTCGGGAATGGAGTATGTGGGTTGATTCTTGAGGTTGTTCGGGTCTTTAAAGGTGATGTGGTGGTTTACTGCACGTATGGGAGGTAGCTTTTCCGGAATCTTGTCAGGAAAAACATCTGCAAACTCTTCCAGTAGTTCATGGACTCTCGATTCGCATACTGCAGCTCGGTATTCCCCACTGGTAGGGGTGCAGGATACTCGGACTTTCTTGTCCGGGAACTCTATGATAGACTCGCCACATCTGGTGACTGCATCGTGCTGGGTGAGGAATGGCATCCCGCTAAGGGCATCGAATTTTGCTACATTTCCGCGCAGCATTTTGTGTTCAGGGAACTTGACAGATCCTAGCTGGATTGAGACATTTGCAGTTTTATGGCTGGTGGAGCGGGATCCTTTTACTGCCATAGCAACTGGGATCGGTTGTTGGAGGGCTTCGGTTTTGAGTCCATGGGTAGCTGCAAAGGTGTTGCTGACCATGTCTGTACCAATAGCTCCTGTGTCAAAAAGGAATCGAGCCAGGTGTCCATTAATCTGGATGGTTCCTTCTAATGCTCGGTGGGGCTTCTTGCCGGGTTTCGGCTGGACCAGGAAGCACTGTGCTTCTATGGTATTGATTTGCACGTCCTCGTATTCATCCGGTTCTATGTAGTTCGCTGCGGGTTCCTTTTTGATCGCCTTTCCTTTCCCTTTCTTAGCTGGACAATCTGGGCCATATGTCCGGTTTTTCCACACTCGAAACACTGTCCTTTCTCTCTTCGCTTTTCCTTGGTAGATTCCTTCGCATTTCTCTGAAACTTGGACTTCTTCACCCTTGATGGTCCTGGCCCATTGTCTTGCCGTTCCCTTCGAGGTGGTGGTGAGGGCTTCGTTCCATCGGCACTGGTTTCATGCAGTATTGCATCCTTCGGTTCTGCTCTCTTTATGATATCATGGATGTTATCATCATCTTCTTCCATCGGCTCTACTTCTCTTCGGAGTAGGGCATGCATAGCATCATAGAATCGACGCTTCTGCATGTAGGCAGATACTGTACTGCGGGGCATACGCTTTGCATAGAGCAGGAGGTCTGTTGCTATCTTGGTTATTCATTTTGTTTTTCCACCGTGGGTCTGACTGATGCTGTTGAAGGCTTTGAATATCTCTTCGCTATTGCGGGATGACTGGAACCGTTCCTTCAGGGCTTCTAGTACCCTTGTTGCTCTGGCTCCTTCGCCATATGCATCCATGCACTGCTGGTAGGCATCGAGGGCCCTGCCTTCACAGAAGGCTCCGATGTACATTCCCGTGTTGTGTTCCTCAATGTTGACACCATGCAATCTTAGGTACTGGTGCACTGCTGTTTCCCATCGCTGGAACGCTTCGGGCTTCAGGTCCTTACCCTTTCCTGAGAAATTCGCAGGGAGAGGGAGTTTGATCTTGGGAGGATTGGCTGGTATACCACCGGTGCCATGTGCTCCTGCCGGAGGGTCTGGTGGTCCCAGGGGACCTCCGGGTGGTTCTCTCGCCGAGCTTGCCATACTATCTTCTCCGTCGCTGCTGCTGCTACTACCGTTGTCTTCTGGGCCAGGTGCTGCACCTGTGCCTTCTGTGGGTGGTTGCGATGAACTTCCGCTAGTTCTGGGTTGTTTTCCCTTTCCGGGGGTAACTGGAAAGCCTCCGGGCGTGGATAGGCTTTGTTGGCTTAACTCTTGCTTGGATCCTTTGAAATCCTGAGCTGCCTAATCTCTTGCTAGCTGTCTTCCCGGATAGTCGATCGCGAATCCGTCCTTGGGGCCTGCCGCTTGGCCTGGTCTCTTAGGCTTCGTTAGCTCTTCTCTGGAGACCTGTTTCCCACTGCGCGTCATGAGACGGTCTATTGTGTAGGTAGAGTAGGCGGGCCACTACTGGGCTCCTCCGCCTTCATGCTAGCTTCGCTGGGTTGTGCCTGCCGATCCATGATCTTGCACACAAGTTTCTAACCACTTGCTGAGGTTAAAAAAATGTAACGTGTTCGCACCGGGGTGCTAATCACGCTTCCGGGTACAATAGGAGTAGCGCACAAGTTGATCTACAACCGGTGGGCGTACTGCGCTAAGGGAGGCTCCGAGAGGAAGATATAAAGAATAGGGACTTGAAGAGGTAACCATTCAACCAAGTATATTAGAAATACTCTGTCCGTCGAAGTCTGCTGTTCCTCTAAGGGACTCAGCGGTCTTTAAATACAAGCTTCGTCCCTGTCCCGCATGGACGGATTTCCACATCCCCCGTGAGCAACCCATAAAACAAACTGAGTATCAAAGGATACTCGAAACCACAAGTAAAATAAACTGAGTATCAAAGGATACTCGAAACCACAAATAAAGCAAACCGAGTATCAAAGGATACTCGAAACCGCAAGTAAAATAAACTGAGTATCAAAGGATACTCGAAACCACAAATAAAACAAACTGAGTATCAAAGGATACTCGAAACCGCAAGTAAAACAAACTGAGTATCAAAGGATACTCGAAACCGCAAATAAAACAAATTGAGTATCAAAGGATACTCGAAACCGCAAGTAAAACAAACTGAGTATCAAAGGATACTCGAAACCACAAATAAAACAAACTGAGTATCAAAGGATACTCGAAACTAGCAAGTAAAACAAACTGACTATCAAAGGATACTCGAAACCACAAATAAAACAAAACATAAAACAAATCCTTGAACTGAACGGACTGAACTCCAGTTCCAGTTACAGATGAGGTCAAGTTGGTAGTGGATCAGTTGCCCAGGAAGAGGATCGTTAGTGGAAGGAGCTGTAGCTGGGAGACAGATGAAATCCGTCGGATGATTAAGGACATGAAGTGGTTTAGAAGGAAAGGGATGAAAGAGAAGTGGAAACTGGCACGCAATGTAATGCGAAGGACCACTATCCAAACCCGTTATGAGCGTATAAAGGAAACCCTCGGGAAGATGAAGGACCCCGAAATGTTCCAAAAAATCAAGCACCTTGATAAGCGAAAAAGCCTTGCATATCTCACCCGGGAGGATGGGACAAGAGTCGACAAACACGACCAGATATGCGATGCCCTGGCTGAGCAAATAATCGGTAACCCCAAACCCTGGGTACACCAGGAAATCGACATTACGATAACCGACGACGAAATCCAGTGTGGACTTGCGAGATGCCCGAGAAACACATCGGCCGGGCTAGACGGGATAAGCTACCCCCTACTGCGTTTGTGGTACAAGAAGGGAAAAGAAAGCCTAGCACGACTCGTGAACGACAGTATCAGGTATGGCATGGAAGAGTGGAGTACCGCAGAGGTTGTCCTGATAAGAAAGGCCGACAAAGACCGTTATGATATTCCTAAGTCCTGGCGAATGATACACCTCCTACCAACGATATCGAAGCTAGTGGACCGAATCATACTCGGCCGTATAGAGAAGACGATACAACTGGAGGACACGCAGTACGGATCGAGGAAAAAACGATCGGTTCACGACTCAATGGTACAAGTAAAGGAATTCCTGAGTTATCATGGTTACAAGAACTGTGCAGTCCTCTCCATGGATGTTGAAGGCGGCTTCGATAACGTTAATGACGATCTCCTAACGCAGGTGATGGAATCACGTGAGGCAGATAGAGAAGTTATCCAATGGACAAGACGGTGGATGAGATCCCGCAAAGTTTGCTTCTGCTTTAACGGAAGGAGGAGTGAACTGTACCAAACCGGCAAAGGGGTGCCACAGGGATCTCCCATTTCACCATTTCTGTTCTGCATATACGTGGCGGACATTTTCAAACCGCGAATCCTCAATACGGTGGGGAGGTCAAGAATGGTATCGAGCTACGTGGATGATGGGGTCATCGTGGTGAGAACGACCTCCCAGCAGACGGCAAGGTACCTGCTGAAGGAAACCTTCGAGGAAATTGCCGGGGTCGCGAGATCAAGAGGTATGGGCTTCAGCCCCAAGAAGCTGGAATGGATGATGTTTGGAAGAGGCAAGCACGAAATTGAGATTGAAGGAGTAAGATTGGAAGGGAGAGATGAGATTCGGATATTGGGTTACAGGTTGTCCAAGGATGGAAAGGAAAGTTCACATGTGAACTACTGGTTGGGAAGGGGCCTCGGGGTGAGAAGGAGGATAGCCTGCATATCTAGGAGATTTGGGAGTGGTGGCGGACTGGGTGCATGGGAAACCCTACGACTGGTACAATCTGCCTACATACCGACCGTGTATTATGGTCTCGAGATGTTCGCTTCTACCAAAACCCTGATCGAGAAAATCCAAGTACATGTTAATGACACCCTACGGTCGCTCTTGCGTGCACCTATCGGTATATCCAACGCTGTACTTCTCGGCGAGTGTGGACAAGCACCAGTTAGTATACAACAAAAATACCTCCAATCCCGGTACTATGGACGTGGAATCCGAAACCGTTACGGCGAAAACCAAGCGCGGTATGTGGCTATTAGAAAGGACTGGAACCACGCGAAGCTACATCCTCCGAAACTGTCTAGCGACAAGGAAATCGGTTGCGAAATCCAGGCAACCATCGCGAGGAACAAGGAAGCGGGGAAGGCGGCCCACGACATGCTGGTCCAAGGAGCCGATAATAGAGAGTGGTACTACACAGACGGCTCCCGGAACCCGGGTTGGGGTTCAGGAGCGGCATTTGCACTTGCCCGGAGTGCTAACAGAATCGATTACACGAGAGGAAAAACATTCCCAATCTCATGGAGTATCGACAAGCTAGAGATAGTAGCCATCGCCATGGCCGTTAACGACGCAAAGTCACGAGGAAAGAAATCAATTACCATTTTTTCCGACTCGATGTACGGTGTCACAGTTCTTAGGGACCTAAAAAACACGGAGCCAATGGTTGATCTATGGGACCGTATGGCCAACATACTAGAAGGAGTAGATAGGCTGGAGCTGGTGTGGATCCCTGCTCACTATGGAATCATTGGCAACGAGGCGGCAGATAGCAAAGCGAAGAGTATGACCCGAGGTACTACTATGATGGAATGGGACCAATTCCGGGTCAATCTGGGTTTCGAAGCAGAAACCCGCGACCTGCGCCGTAACCTCTGGGAAGAATGGCATACTCAGAACCGTGGTGACTACTACCAAGGGAATGTCTGTCCTCCTAAACATATCCGTGGACTTACTCGTATGGACCTCTTCATCCTACTGCGACTTCGGTGTGGGGCCACGGACTCCACCCATAGTGATTGTCCGTTGGACAGGGAAAAATTTCACCTAGTCCGATGTAGCAAATACGCCGTAGGGAGACCTGCCCGCGAGACCCTAATACAAGATAAACACATCGGGAAGTGGAAAGAATGGTGGATCAAACACGACTACCTCGGTCTTGGTATCCCAACCAGCACCCCCGAAGAAATCGGTAGACGAATCGTTTATGGAAATCCTTTCGATAATACTGTTACAATTGAGGAGAACGGTATAAGGATCAGTGAACATCTCCACCAAACCGGTCGTAAGCGGGAGTACATGGAGGTAGAACGTACCCCTGGTAAATGGTTCTTCCTTGACGAGGAGGAATCCCGTTGTCCTAATTGCCTACATGTGTATGCAGGAGGAAGTGCTGGAAAGAAAGGAAGTGTTGGATTATGAAACCATCTCTCGATGAACAAAAAATGTGGGATTAAGGTTCAGGAGATGGGCTGGAAAGATATAAGGGAAAAATATAGTCAGGGCGACCGTATTTGGCAGAGATCTATGGTTATAAGTTGGGCAGTTTTGGTTGGGGAATTGAAGTGTACTGGGTGTTCCAAATTGTTTCGAAGTTCTAAGACGATTAGGATGCATTTGAGGGAGATGAATGATTGTTTTGTTATTATGGAAAGTTTGTTTTTGCACACACCGCTGGATCGGTTGTTGGTTTAAGTTTATGGTTGATTTGTTTTAAATTTTGGGTTTTATTTTGTTTTATTTTTATTTTGTTTTTGTTTGTTTATTGGTAGTTATTTTTGTGTTGGATTGGCTTACTTCATGGAACGTAATGCCGTAGGATAGAGAGCCTGATAGGAATGCTTCCTGGTTTACCGAATATATTATATTTATATCCCGGATGGCCAAAATCCGAAGAATCTGTCCGGAACAGCGAGGGATCCGGGACAACGGGTGAGGTTTTGGTGGAAATAAATCCAAAGCTCACAGAAATTCATACGGGACAGCGAGGTACCCGGATTATCGAGATCCGGGATAGCGGGGTGTGACTGTACGAGTACTTTGTGCCGTGCCGGGCGCTTCGGGTGCCAGCAACGCTACCGGTGGGGCCCTGACACCCAAGCCACAAAACTTGCACGAGGAGGTTCCGGGCCACGACACCATGCAACTCGCCTAGCATCCCTTGTTTCGGGGCTACGAGGTACTCGGTACCCCTTTCCATTCCGATTGAAAATTCCCCCAGATTCGCCCAGCGAGCACCTCCTTCTGAGGCGCACGCTCGGTCATATTATATTCACAAATGTCGTGCACGGTGAAGGGGTACCGTTCTTTTCATTGTATCTGCTTTACCTGTTTTATGCACCAATTCCGATCTCAAGCGTCCCGATAAACCATTCGGCGAGACCGTGTGCGCGGTAGGAGAGAGCTATCTTATCGGAAACAAGGAAGAGAGTGGTAGGTGAATGCCTCTTTCAAGGATGGGTCAAATAACTCTTTTCAGCGGCATCACGTGGTTGGGACAGATTTGTGTTCCGAGGACCCTGGCACACTCAAGCAGAGTGTGCTGAAATGGAGAGCGGCTGAAGGATGCAGGGATAACGTACCCTGCGTGATCTCAAGTTAAAGTGTCATCTCACATTTCGCTGCAATAACGAGGCGTGCACCAATCACTCGTCACCGCCCAAATTGTGACCCCATATCGAACCAATTACATTGTGTAAACCTAAAGAGACCCGGCTATGGGTGTCCGAACAGCGGGTGGGGCAAGACTTTCGATTTCTGAAGACCGAACTTTAACCTTCCCCACCCCCCCCAAGACCCAGTTTCCTACACAGTACTCTATCACCAACGGCTCAGCCTCCACCATCGCCCTAGCCAGGATTACACTCCATACCTGCGTCAAAACCAAGAATCGTGAACCTCCATATCCAAAATTGGGTTTGTGGCTATTCGTTTTGCTATGGTATGTGTTGGTTATTGACCTCCTCCGGGGCCTGGCGAATGCATTGTGAACGACCTCGATCGGCAACTTTTCAGTTACCACAGCGACATCTTATGACTTCTATACCCGACCTTCGAAAACGGCGACAAAGTGAGCCGAGAAAAAACACCATGGATGAGTAGGTTCGCCCTCCCCTTAAGGCTTGCGTGATTTTAAAGGGAAATGGAGTGCTGATATACGAATATTCCTAGAAGATCCCAAGTTAATATCAGCGGGAAGTTCAGCGGGAATTCAGGGGATAACAATGTCTCCGCGAGTTATAATACCGACATAAATTTGCGTTACCTGAACAATGCGGCCAATCTCGGAACAATATATCAAGGATGTGTGATTAGTGCTGCGGCCCCAGGTATTTTCAGCTTTCCCGAGACCTTTCCGGCAA
>LN890947.1:260557-273286 GCA_900010015.1 Tuber aestivum | reverse complement strand
AGGAAGCCTCCACAGTCTGGCTATCGTGTTGCAATACCGGGGGAAGTACGCTGAATCAGAGGCGATGCATCGGCATGCACTTGAGGGGCGCGAGAAGGTTCTCGGACCGGACCACCCAGACACCCTAAGAACCCTTAACAACCTGGCCATTTCTCTGCAATACCAAGGAGAGTACAATGAATCAGAAAAAATGAAGCGGAATGTACTTGAGGGGCGCGAGAAGGTACTCGGACCAGACCACCCAGACACCCTAAGAAGCCTCCACAGCCTGGCTGTTGTGCTGCAATACCAAGAGAAGTACGGCGAATCAGAGGAGGTGTATCGGCATTCATTTGAGGGGCTCGAGAAGGTTCTCGGACCAGACCACCCAGACACCCTATCAAGCCTCAACAGGCTACTTGTAGTTCTGGAATACCAAGGAAAGCATAATGAATCGGTGGCAATGAGGTTGCATGCACGGCAGAGGCTGCCAAAAAGCCCCGACCAAGCGTAGCTGAAGTTTGGATGCCGTGTTTTCATTTGTTTTTGTACCTCGCCACACTCTTGGGCAAGCGTGATGGGCTTGCGGGGCGGTTTACAACGTCATATATAGTTTGCCTCGAGTAGGGGTGGCATAAGTGGGCTATCAATTCCCGCAGTGTGGGGTGTTATGGGTATCTACCCCAAATAATGGGCAACGTGCGGAACTAACAAGAATGACGTGTAAAAAGCGGTGGCGGACTTTTTGATTGTTTTTTATGAGCAAGAAATACTTGTGTATGCAGGAAGTATTGGGCATCTATATCTTTTTTTCACCTATTATTTGCTATTGCTCCCGGTGTCGTTAAGCAGTGGATTTGTTTATTATTCATAACGAACTATCGCTGGTGCCCTCTCACTGCATAAGGTCTTGATATCCACTCTCGTACCCGGCGGAATCGGGAGAGGTCACTCGCTTATCTATGCTGTCAATTGGGGTCGTTTGGTAAACATGCAGAGACCAGAAAACACCAAAATTGTGGGTTTTGGAGCCACCTTTACTCAACTATCACACGGAGAATGAGTATAGAAAACAAATTAAAAGCGACTTGATGTAATGGCACCCACACAAAAAAGTATGGGATTTTTTCCTTCCGTTCCCCCAGAGTAGTGAGATGTGGAATGTCTCCTCCGACAATGTACCTGCCGGGACCTGGGTTTTTTATGTGAAAGAGACATTGAAACTGAGCTCACCTAGTTCACATGGCCACATCTCTGTAAGAATTCTAGATAAAAACCTGAATTAAATATTTATTAGACCACAGACATGCTAAATTTTTTTAAATTTGTTCCTACGCTACTTACGCCCACGGTGGCCGAGTACTGGTGGCCCGAAAACCCGGAATCTTTGTGTGTTTTGGCTTCTGTATGGCTATCTCTAGTGACGCCACCCTTCCATATCGCAGGCGAGAAGGCACGATCAGAGTTACCGCCGGAACTCCTGCTCCTACCTGCCGGTGTCTTCCGCAGCAAGTACTTTTTCAGCCTTGCATTCCAAGTCATTCGAACAGGCAGAGTAAAGCCGCCGTCTCCCGCGCGCTTTGGCCAAATCCTCCGCTGCACTAGTCAAACTATCAATCTCCCGCTCTCAGGACTAACGAAGTGCTTGGTCGTGAAAACTGCGGATCGGACGAACCCGAACGACCGTTTACAACCCGGCCATGCCATCGCGATACCAGGTGAGGCAAGGTGGCTGAGGAACGGTGTATTGCGGCGCTGTGGATGGCTACGGAAGGGTTCCCGAACAGCAATGTAACGAAATTTTATTAACTATTGGTAACCCTACTAAGTTTGTTCATTGAAAGGAAATTATAATGAGTAAAAAACAATCCCTCTGTGCGCTCTAGAAGTCGATAAGGAGGCGCTAGACCCAAACCATCCTAATATATTCGGCACCCGCAAGCTGCTGGGCTTTGGGCTAGACCTGGATGACACGGTTTTTCCAGGAGTCAGCCCAGGGTTTCCAAATGGAGCAGTTTTCGGTGCAACAGTGCATTATTTCCAAACCTCCAGGAGTTTCGGGATATGTATATACATTGGCGTAGATTGAATAGATACCTGGTATATATATCAGCAGTTTCTGCATGTATACGCCTACAATGGGTAATATGTTATCCTCCCCATCATTTCTTATGGGGGTTGGAGTTGAAGGCATCGCTGGTGTAGGCCTTAGTGTATAACTGGAATGCAAGTTGATATACTTGGCTAAACAGCTGTGCCCAGCCAGAGCATCCGGGCAAAGCAAGGAACATTAATAGTTTGTGAGGCGGGGCCTCTCTATAAAGCGTTCTTGGTAAACCACGCTACGGGGGAGATGCGGGGAGAAAGATAATGGTGAGTTCGGGGTTTTTGGTGATGTTGGCATGGGGGGAACAGCTTTGTCGTCGATTAATAACTAGTAACCTGAGAGTAATTTAAATTTATCTCCTATCATACAAGTTCGGGAATATATCGAGCGGTGTGGGGTTGTGTAGCATCCGCACCACCCTCAATCCATTAGCCCTGCCGTGATGATTTTTGTTCTCTTTACGTATCCCGGGCCTTGACCAACAAAAGTTAGCTTCTGGTTTTTCACCCTGTTGGCGGATATTTAGAGGTACCCGCCGAGCGCGGTTGACAATTGACGATATCTGTGTGATCCTTTGATACCTGCTACTCTTCGACAAAATGCTTACTACCCAGACTACACATGCCTAAATCTACCGTCGCTAGCAGACGCTTACAAGGCTTGCATAGGTTTTGAGGGAACTAGGCTTATGAACTTGAGGCTTTAGCTAGTCTCACTTTGACCTGGGTTGGCTCGCCTATTAGTGCGCGGGGCTAGCGGCTTCCGAAATCCGACCATACGGGTAGCCACCGACAACCCCACCCGTGCACTGAACGGCTGCGGAAGGCATGCGGGGGTGCAGGAGCTAATTTAGAAGAAACCACTACCCGACATCAGCCCACGGAATCAATGTGCCAGGCTGGCCGGCGTGTGATCTATGTCCAGGCCGTTCTCTTGTGTCAGTACTGTCCTGGGCCTGAGTCTTTCTATTCACCGATTCTTAACTGGCGTGACGGGGGTCTTTTCCTCGGCCATGTTGCTACCAACACATTCCTGTTTGACTTGATCCTCTACTACCTCCGTAGCATCATTCAGGTGAACCGTTGATCTCTTAGTAATCGATGTGTTACATAGTGAAATTGAGGGGGCATATTTTAAGTACTCTGGGAGGCCGACTGGTGCATTCGGGAATGGGCAAGAGCGGCCTATTTTTCTGTTTAAATCAGTGCACTTATTTTTACTCTCCTGCATATTATCAGCAATCCTCACTTTCTTCCACTTCTGTCCCCTCTTTTTAGGATTCTGCTTGTGCCGGAAATCTGCTTCCACTCCTTAGTGCACAGTATTACGTTTAGCCTATTGCCAAGTCGACCTACACGGCCGCTGTGCACGACCATTGTTTCCCAAAAGTGCTTCGCTGGGTACCCGGAAGGTTGGCAAAACCTCAGGTCATCGGCGTGCTTGCATATGACGCTGGGGTAAAATCCTTAAACCGCAAACCCCATGAGCGTATAAATGCGAGGGATTCTCCAAAACCCTCGGTGGACAACCTCTTACCACCTAGGAATACATTGAGAATCTGATGGCATTATGAAAAGTGCTATACTAGCTCTAGGGGAGTGGCCAGGTGGGGAGGGACTGGTCATTAATGGGACGAAATATTGTGGCAGTAGCTGGAGCACAAAAATCGTGGTTTGGATGGCATGTGGAATCAAAGTTAAACCGGCAAAAAATGCTGTGCCGGAATATCGAAGTGCCACCGTGATGCAATGGCGCCAGGTGGGAATGAGTGTTAATTTCAGTTAGAAATTTTTCAGTTGGTTCGGGCAACCGTGCCGTTGTGGAATTCAATACCCACAGCTACAGCAGGGCTCAAATCGGCAGTGCGCTCTATCTTCCTAAGTAAAGGCGCTTTGTATAGCTATTTGATAAAAAAAGCAGCCTTTTCTCGAATTGGTTTGTACTCTGCACATCTATTATGCAACCTTGGGAGTCTAGTAGACTACCCGATTCCTCCAGATACCCCCGGTATCTGCTGGTTGAATACAAGTACGATAGATGAAAAGCTCTGGATCCCCTTGCTCTGATCTTAAATCCTTTTATATTGTTAAGGAGGTGGGGAATTTGATTCTGGATGGCGACTAAAACTACATGGCGGGTAGGGTTATCAATCTGTTGTTGGAAATTGACTTGATTGCTAAAGCGATGTCGGGTATGGGTCCTGCTTAAATAAATCCTACCACAGACTTTCCATGTTCATTCTAGCCCACCCGACGCACCATTATATCTGCCATACGATGTCTAACGACGCTCCAGCAGAATAAATGTCTAAAGTACTAGGTAAGTGAAGGTCGTGGTGATTCTCAACCAAGATAAATGGTGTTTCAGTCTATTCCACCAATACAAGAAAATATTGTGAATTTCACTACCCCCGCCTCTATCTAATCCCCGGGTTTAGGCAAACACCTCCCAACATAGATTATCGCTTTCCTGATAGCATAGTATCAGCCCTCGTGAGGCCGCGGATCTCATTAACAGGTATTCGCTATCTATTAGCGTCTCCAACAACACCTATCCTAGCCAGCCCAAAGTTTTGGATTTTGCCAGATTTTACTGTTCTAACACAACAACGAGTGCACCCCCCTGGGTCTTGCTGTATTTGTGGTTCCCCGTTTCTTTTGCTTTGAAGATACGGAGTATCTCGGTTCTCAAATACCGGCCTGGGGGGTCCTACTTTTCTATCTTTTCCTGCCCCACGAGCATTGATTATTTATTCTCACCAGCTTTTTTCTTGGAAATTGCGCCGCTTCCGCAGATCCCTTGAATCGACCTTAGATCTTGGGTGAGATCTCTCCCGGTGACCTCCCTCCGCCACCCCAATCCCGCGGTACTGTACTCGACTGGAGAAACCTCCCACCACCCTATTCTGCTTGGGTAATGAAATCAGCATAGGTTGTTGCGCTACGATCTCCCAATAATGCTTTGAGCCGGTCATGTGCTCCAGTCAGTGTTTGACATGAGATTTTAGATTACGAAAAGCGAAGTTTGAAATTTTGACGCTAAACTGCCTCGGGATTTTTCCAAAGCCTAGGCTATCGTCACCTCTCTGCCGAGATCCGAAAGAGTCGGAAATGCAGCAACTTTTTCACAATTGGCCAACCGGCTCCCAGACTACCAGGCCTTATGGGACAATACCAGTACTGCGTTTACTGATTGCTGCATGATATGACGTCCAACGCACTCCCACTCCCAGATACGGGGGCGGGACCTTTGAGAGAAATGATCGCCGAATACTATCCCTCCCAGCCTCACCATTGTTCGGACGAAAAGAAAAAACAAGAAGTGCAACAACCTACCGTACTGGGAGAGAGAGCGGCAACCTCCCAACTGATAAAATGTATCTTTCGAGTCGCTGTGGCGGCGACGATATGATATGAAGATAGAGATATCAGTTACGTTAAGTTTGAACATCGAGCTTCGCTTGAAGACTCTAAGCTAAAGGAAATCTCCTCATTATTTTACGGAGAGAAATTCTAAACCAGGGGGACATAAACGGTATAATTCATTCTGCGGTCTTTCAGCGAGGCTTGGTGAGTCGGTTATATTGGTATAAGAGCTTCTCTCCGAAAGAGTCCGAGCTGGACTTCGGAAGTTGGATGGAATGCCGGGAGAGCCGGGCGCTCATGTGTTGGGATACGGAAGATTCCTGTAGCCTGCGGGTTTTTTAAGCAACAAGGTTTACGGGCAGTGGTCCAGCCACTTGTTTTTGCTGGTACGCAGTCGAGGGGCTTTTCCTTCTGGGGAGACGGACGGGAGATTTGCAAAACGGGCAGTGGAAAGGGTAAAGGGAACAACTAAAGTGGAAAATTTAAGAAACCGAAAACAGGTGACTGAGCACAAAGGTGCGGAAATCAACCACTAGCTAAAAGAGAGAACTGAACCACAAAAGAAAACATAACGCTCTTTCTGCAGAACATCCTCCCCGACATACTCCCAGCATACGCTCATCCTTCATCCTGTTCCGAGAGAGTGTCTCCACAACCAGGCCATTGCCAGCTTCCATAGCGAACCTCCGAGGTTTATATGATAGCCCGCAGTTGCCAGGGGGGTCTAGAACAGTTTTCCTTTCGATTCGGATGCTTACACGGAGGTAGAGAATGCCGCGGTTATCGGAAAGGTCTACAACCTCTTATTTTTTTCAATTTGCAGCTGCTGGTTTAGAGGTAGGAGCACTGATGGTGCGTTCGGGTCCGGAGGGACGGGTTGTCAATGTGCTAAAATATTTGTCTCCTGATAAAACAAAGATTTGGGAGGCCAGAGGATTTTACTATAAAAGGAACAATGGTTTATGGAACAGCTACCGAATGAGTGGCAAATGCCACTAGGGACATAGAAATGTGGCGAGAATATCATCCTGACAGGGGGAATGGCTTTTCGCATGTTTACTCCGTGAGCTGGTTTCCCCCCAGTTTAGTAGACTACCGGATTCCTACCCCTGCTTTGGTTCACTAATATATTCCTCTGCTGAACTGAGATGTGACAAGAGACACAATTCGTGATCTCGCTTTCTCCCCCATTTCAAGTGCCCTATCACTATGCTGATCATGTACCTCGGTACACCCCATGCACTATGTGATTTTGCAGACCCCCTCACTCCGGAACCCTATCCTCTAACCCTTGCACTTCCCCCGTACTCCCACGGAGCGGGAGAAGACATTTCCGGACGCAACTAGAACCTTGCAGCGTATTTACGGATATGCCGTAGCATCCTGACTTTATTGATTAGAGGAAGGTCGAGCATACCTCCCACTTGCGCAGTACTGAACCAACCACCAATTTTCTATGTTCATGCTTGCTCACTCTGTAGACCACGATATCCGAGATATGAGACCATACGAGGAAGGATGACCCCACATAATGTTTGCGTGAAGTACCGAGGGGGCACTCATAGTGCTGATTATCAGCCGGGGTGAAGAGTTTCTCGGCTCTGCTCCTCTTTTATCCAAAGATATTGTGAAATCTACTACCTCCTGAATCACAAAACCTCCGGGGACAAAGATAAAAGTCCCCTAAGTAAAATAGTCCCTCCCTGGGAGAGTACAAGATCAGCCATGATCAGGTGGTTGATCACATCAACAGTATTCCCGAACGCTTAACTTGTCAAACTACAGGTATCCTCGGCCGCCGGGGGCAGTTTGTTTCGGGAGATTTTTTTTATTGTACTAGCACCCCCATGAGCGGACCTGCCCCTTACTTCTTGTTTTGCATCGCTTCTCAAAATACTGGCCGTGTCTTTTTGCTGCCTTTGACCTTTTCCTAACCTGTCAGCGTTTGTCATTTCTCTGGACTTGTTTTTCAAAGGCCGCGCTGTGTTCTTGGACACTTTAACCAATCATAGACCAGTTCATCGGTAAGGTCTCCGGGGGACCGATCTCCCCCCATCCGAACCCCCCAGTACAGTAACATAACCCCCCGCCACCCTATCGCACTTGGGTATGGACGCGGGTGACCGGGAATCCGGGAATTAAAGGCATCAAAGCTTCTTGCCCGTTTGAGGAATTTCCATGTCGGGTTTGCTCTTTTTCCTCCTATGATAGTAGTAAGCTGAGACATCCCTAATTTACTAGTTGTCCAAACTCCCATGTCCATACCCGGTTAATAATAGTATTAGCACAAGGTGTCTCGACCAGAGTTCGGAATCGTTTTTCAAATCCATCGTGGTGTTGATGAAGCCTAGCAAAAAGCACTCATGAATAGAGCGCTAAAGCTGGAAATATACAGGTATATCTCCCAAAATAGCAAACAACCCCGGAAACGAAAACAAACTCCACTAGCTCTCGAGAAACGCGACACCCAGAAAAGGTCATGATCCTCCGAGATCCTCCGACATTCTAGAACTCTCTGGATATCCCCTGATCATGCATGCCACCTCAAACCAACTATCGTATGCTTAACGGTATGGGCCGTAAAGAGATGGTGCGGATTCCCCGTAACGGACACTACATGGCAAGTGGTATCAACGAAACCAGAAACATATACTCTGCGCCCTGTGCCCTATCCACCCAGGATGGGAAAGCAAGAAGGCCACAAAACAATGTACGAGTAGCCTGCAACCGCATATCTCCTAACCGCATGTGTCTTAACGGCATATCATATATCCTAACCGCATCCCTGTACTAGATAGGGAAACCAACAAGTGCTACGTGCAGGCTTTAACATGCGATTTCAAATCACAGAAAAAATTGAGATGAAATCTGAACAGGGGGGGGCACCCAAGGGCCCCCTACTGCGTAAGCTTTCTAAAATCTGTGCTAACATGCTCCCTCGGTCCAGATTCCCTAGTCTTGGCAATAAAGCAACTTGTGTGCTATTAACAAGCTAAACAACTCTCAAGCGGTGTTCACCACACCTAACCCTGACGTTGAAATAAGCAGGGTGTGAAAAGTGCTGCACAGCGCCCGGGGAGGCAATTGCAAGTACAGCCCCACAGCATAAGGTTCGATTACACCAGTAAACAATTTATAGAAACTGTCAAACGTACAAGCTACGGGGGAAGCGAATTCCATGAAAAATCATCTCCCACTCAGATGCGTTGTCTACGCCTATTTCGCTGATTTTTGCTGGAAGCCCGAGGTCCCCATAAATCCTCAGATAGCGGGAAGACTTCTGATTAGGGTAGATTATACTTCGGCACCTCGGAATGTATTGAGGGAGAGAGGATGAGTGATGGTACTCGCACCAAGGTTGTGGCTTGAACGCCACAACTCCCGACTCGAGTAAAGATTGGAGGCTCACTTTTAGGAGTACTATCGGCCCTGGTCAGAAATTTAATTTAAAATTTATTTAAAGAGTGCCTGACAGATCAGTATTAAGCCACAAGGTTACCTTGTTATGAAGATATAAGCCACAAAGTACTATTGAGCCACAGCGGATGTCGAACTGTCAAGCGAGGTTGAGCCCATAAGCTTTGTGCGGCTCTGACACTCAAGCCACAACATTGGTAAGAGTAGGTTCCCCGCCACGGTTCCATGCAGCGCGGCTGTTTAGTGCCACTCGTCCGATCCATTGAGAAGAAAATCCCCCGTGATTCGGCTGGCGAGCATGCCCCTCTGAGGCGCAAGTTCGGTCATACTCACGAATGTCGCGGCATTGTTGTTGGTACGGTGAAGGGGTACCGTACATGCGATGTATCACTTTTAGCTGTTTTATGCGTCAACTCCGATCCCAATCATCCCGGTGGGGGCTTCGGCAAGACCGTGCACGCGATAGGAGGGAAATATTTTATGGATAAAGGCAGAGGGTAAACAACTCTACTCGAGTATTCATAGCGTCTTCATTTGGCGGGGCCAGATCTGAGTTCTCAGGAACCCCGGCATACCCGAGCAGAGTGTGCTGAGATGTAGGGCGGCTGAGGGATGCAGGAAAATTCTGCGTGATCTCAAGTTAAGGTATCATCTCACATCTCGCCTGTGGTGACGAGGACTGCACCAATCACTCGTCACCGCCCAAATTGTGACACCGTATCAAACCAATTACATTGCGTAAGCCTGAAGCGACCCAGCTATGGTGTCTGGACCTCGGGCGGGGCAAGACTTTTGGTTTCTGAATACCGGTAGCGAATTTCAGCCTTCCCCGCCCCTCAAGACCCAGTTTCCTACACAGTACTCTCTTGCCAACCGCTCAGCTTCCACTATAGCCCTAGCTAGGATCACACTCCAAACCTGCGTCAAAATCAAGAATCGCGAACCTCCATATCCAAAGGTTGGGCTCGTGGCTATTCGTTTTGCTATGGTATGTCTTGGTTATTGACCTCCTCTAGGGCCTCGGGAAACCCATTTTGAACTACCTCGATCGGGGATATTTCAGTGACCACAGCGACACCATATTACCTCCATACCCGGCCTTCGGAAACGGCGACAAAGCGAGCCAAAAGTAAACTCGATGGACGAGTAGGTTCACCCTCCCCTTGGTGTTTGCGTGATTTCAAGGGGAACCGGAGTACCGATATACTAATATTCCTAGAAGATCCCGAGTTAATATCAGCGGGAAATTCAGCGGGAATTCAGGGGATAACAATGTCTCCGCTAGTAATAACAACATAAACTTGCGTTATCTGAACAATGCGGCCAATCTAGGAACAATATATCAAGGATGTGTGATTAGTACTACGGCCCGAGGTATTATTAGCTTTCCCGAGGCCCTTCCCGCAAAGAGCTAACCTACCACCATAAGCGGAAGAAACATCTAGGCCCTATAGGATAATTCCCTATAGCAGGAACAGCAAATTCACTGGCCGTAAAAGTATCATCGACTGGGTAAAGAGGCTCGCCAAGTGGAATGGCCACAATCGGATTGCACTTCTTGGATTGGGTGGTTCTGGGTATGCTTCACTTAATTTGGTATCGAAAGATCTGAAGAACTTACTAACATTGCTCAGAAAAACCCAGATCGCGCTCGAATATGTTCATCAGTGCGCGGGTGAGAGCGATTGTGATATTTTCTGGGTGCAAGGAAGCGGAGTGTTAAAATTTAGTGAGGGTTTTAGGGCTATTGCCCAACATGTCCGAATTCCTCCAGCCAGTGCCGAGATGGAAGGAGAGGGATTCCTATTGGGTGTAAAGAGGTGGTTTGAGGGTCCAGACAGTAGCAATTGGATTTTGGTTATCGACAATGCAGACAACGAGGAGGACTTCGCTAGCAACAATAGTCCCATCGCTAAGTTTGTGCCACAAGGCCCCCGAGGCACTCTCATATTCACCACCAGATCTCGTCAGGTCGCATTTCGCCAGGAGTGCGAAAGGATTGAGGTGGGAAAAATGGAGGAAGATGAAGCACGAGCCTTGTTTTCGAAACACTATCGTAGCGGGGAAAGCCTTAGGGGCGGGGAAGGCGATGTTGTTTCCATGATCCTAGGTTCGGTGGGTCACTTGCCGCTGGCTGTCGTAGGATCCGCAGCCTTCATGGTCGAGACCGAAACACCACCCCCCGACTACTGGACCATTTTTCAGGAGAACGATAAGCGAAGGACAAAGCTACTTTCACAGCAGTTTAGCGATATCCGCCGCGATGTTGACATGACAGAAAGCATTTTGAGCACATACTTCATCACCTTTGACCGAATCACGAAACAGGTGCCGACCGCTGGGCATCTCCTGCGGCTAATTGCATTCTTTGATCGCCAAAATATACCGGAGCAGCTCCTGCGAGAATCTGGCCTTGAAGGGGTGGATGATCCGGTTGAATTCCGTCGCGCTGTTGGAAAACTATCGGGACCCTCATTGGTTACTTCTACCAACCATGAAAACGAAACATTTTATGAGCTCCATCGTTTAGTCCAGCTATCGATACAGGCCTATTTATCGCCGGAAGAGCTGAATGAATGGAGTGCCGCCGCATTGCGAGTCATATCCCGAATTTTCCCGAAATACAAGCACGAGCTGCGGAATATCTGCGGTGCATACATTCCACACGCACTTGCGGTAACTGAGGGTAGAACGGATGTTATTGCGGAAGACCTTTGTTTTCGCATGGCAGAGTGGTTTCTACATTTGGGTTCCTACGACAATGCAGAAGCACAAATCCGTCGATGTATCCGAGTACGCGAGGAGAATACAGAAGAAAGGTGGGATAAGGATCATGGGAGACTCATGCTATTGGGACGGGTGAGGGCATGTCAAGGAAAGGCCAGGGAGGCAGAGAAGATACTGCAGAGTGTACTAGACGATCTTAGAGGGTCATTGGGTCCAAACGACCTGGCGGGCGTGGCGTGCTTATCTTACCTGGGATGTGTGATGAGTGATCTCGGAAAGTACCATGAATCAGAGGCGATGAATCGGCGCGCGCTAGAGGTGCGTGAGAAGGTTCTTGGACCTGACCACCTAGACACACTAGCAAGCCTCGGTTACCTAGCTCTAGCGCTTCAATACCAGGGGAAGTTCATGGAATCTGAGGCGATCAATCGGCGGACATTGAGGTGGCATGAGAAGACGCTTGGACCACACCACCCCAACACTTTAACCAGTGTCAACAGCCTAGCTGCATTGCTGGAACTGCAGGGGAAGTACGCTGAATCAGAGATGATGAATCGGCGCGCGCTAGAGGTGCGTGACAAGGTCCTTGGACCTGACCACCCCGACACCCTAACAAGTGCCAACAACCTGGCTCTGGTGCTGCAAAGCCAAGGAAAGTACGATGAATCAGAGACCATGAATCGCCGTGCACTGGAAGGGCGAGAGCGAATTCTTGGACCCCGCCATCCAGACACTCTATCGAGCGTCAGCCATCTAGCCATCGTGCTGGGGTCTCAAGGAAAGTCCAATGATTCAGAGACCATGAATCGACGTGCGCTGGAGGACCGCGAGAGGATTCTTGGGGCAGACCACCCGGATACTCTGATAAGCCTCAACAACCTGGCTATCGCGCTGCGCAACCAGGGAAAGTACGATGAATCTGAGGCTATGAATCGGAGTGCACTTGAGGGACGAGAGAAGGTTCTTGGACCAGACCACCCCGAGACCCTAACAAGCCTCAACAACCTGGCTATAGTGTTTGAGGACCAAGGAAAGTACGGTGAATCCGAGGCTATGAATCGGCGTGCACTTCAGGGATGCGAGAAGGTTCTTGGGCCAGACCACCCCGACACCCTAAAAAGCCTCAACAACCTG